>JAYJMH010003455.1:0-27806 GCA_036873815.1 Phacellophora camtschatica | reverse complement strand
TTCGTTGCTGTTTCTTCCAAATCAATGGTTTCAAAATCATCGATTGAAGGAACTTCAATTCTTCTTTGCGCCATGATAAATGAAAATTGTGTTTGGAGAAAAAAGGAGATGCGTACATGTGAAGATCCCATAATGTGACATCACTTTTAAATCAAGAATTAAGGGGAGCTCTCCCCTTGCCGTAGAGCTACTAGGTAAGGGACTCAGCCTCACTCTTCCAACACTACTGTCTACTGAGTTTGAACCAGGCTAGTAAGGCTGGTTTTCCTGGGTCAAATGAGATTCAATAGTATTTAAGAATTTTACGAATAATCATTGATTTAAAAAAGTGCATCACCAAGCATGTTTAAATTCAAAGTGACTATTTGACCAGTAGCTGGCAACATGATAAAAAACCTATTTTACTGACATGAAAGCTATTACTCACGATGGCACACACACATTCAATGATGTTCATTCGGTTGAAAATGAGTCACTGGGGCATGCAACACCAGAATCCACACACCAGCATGGGTTCAGGCCCGCCTTTGGTTTGGTCTCATAATTCAATTTTCCAGACATTATATTTTGGTGATTTTTTGTAAAAAGTGTAAAATGTCGAAAAAGGCTGCCTCGGTCCAAAAAGAAACATCGTTTAAATGTTTGGTGTGCAAAAAAATGTTAAATAATGGTAATGGCTGTTTGAAAATAACAAATTCCTGTTTCGCATTGAATGAATGCGAAACAGGAATTTGTTATTTTCAAACAACAGACTATTTTTGCCATTCATCCAAACTTAGTTCTTGATAATTTGGACCCAATTTGACTGCTTGAATTTGACAGTGTTGTATAAATTAGCCCGGGTGAGAATAGGCCTAATAATGTTATTATGGTCGGCCTAAACTAAAAGTTTTGCAAAAATGTCTTGCGTTGTAAAGCTATTTACCTGGTTTTAGAGATACGCTTTTTCTCGTGATTATGTATACTTTCTAAGTAACGATCAATAATCAGGCTCTCTTCATTTCTTGCTTCATTGAAAGGAGAATTCTCGTAGACAATACGTTTTTCTCTCGCCGACTTTGCACGGCTTTTTTTCAGCGCAGCCATTTTCAAATTATAGCAATAAACAGTTTTTCGCACATAGCAACATTCAATGCTCCTGCGCAGCCATGTTCAAATTATAGCAATAAACAATTTTTCGCATATAGCACATTCAATGCTCCTGCGCATTAAACGAAAATAGCTTCTCTTGAAACTGGAACCAACAAAAATAACTAGCCAACAGACAGAATTTGAATATCGAAGAAGAGATAAGAAATCCAATGGAGATATGGTCATTTGAAAAACAAGATAGTAATCCACACGGGATGGTATGTATTGTAAAGACTGTTAACAAGAGACAAGAGAGAAGAAGCAAGCATGGCCTAGTGGTTAAGGCACCGGACCCATGATCGCAAGGTCGTGGGTTCGAATCCCACCAAGGTCATACTTGCTGCTGCGAAAGTGTGAGGAGAGCTGCTAACTCTCTGTAAATCCAGGCAAAGGCAAAAGGAATTACGAGGTGTGGTCACATTGAGAGGAAGGACTGGGGTCGCCCTGTTGGGCCCCCCTGCACCAAGCGCAGAAATCCATACCTTGCGAGAATAGCAAATGTATGTGCCTGAAACTGAAAGGTTATGTATAACCTGTGCCCCCTGCTGAAAACAAGTCATCTCAAGACTTTCGCAGGCAAGGCACGTTAAATACAATAACTCACTCAGACAAAATTACCATTTAAACTGTGGTAAATTCTTCTTGCATTGCATTGCACTGCTATTTGTTGTAAAAAAGACAACAACAACAAAGATGGTGTTTTACAAGGATGTATTATTGCATTTTCACTTTTTGATAGAAAAAATTTTCATAAACTCAAATCTAATTATGGTAGAAATATCCCTGCCAGCCACCTTCTTTAAGATGGTCATACTGTAGGAGCATTATCTTTAATTCCTTCATCTGATCCTTCATATTTTTTTGTATTCCAGAAAAAATAGACAGCAACATAATGGAAGGACAAGCACTTCAACTACAAAAACTTTCATCAGAGCTATCACAAGTGAAAGTTGACCTTGAACACATACAAACAGAAATTGAAACATTTTTAGAGAGGCAACAGATGTTACTTAAAAAGAAGCAAAGAATTGAAAAAGATCTCAAAAGTTATGAATTAAAAAACGATGGGTTATCGGTGGCAAACAATGGGCTAGATTGGGGAAGTACATCTTTTTCTTGGACAGCTAAAGTGGATGCTGCATTGAATGATGTATTTAGAATTGACAGTTTCCGAAAACTTCAAAGAGCGACAATTAATGCAACCATGTCTGGCATTGACTGTATTTTATTGATGCCAACAGGAGCAGGCAAAAGTATTTGTTTCCAGCTCCCAGCTGTGGTGTCCACAGGAATAACATTGGTCATTACTCCATTGGTATCTTTGATGTTAGATCAGATAATCAGTTTAAGTGCAAAAATGATAAATGCCGCTTTTCTGAATGCCTCAAGCAGCAGGACAGATGTTAATAATATTCTTGCCCAAATGGTTGAGAAAAAGCCAATGCTAAAACTTCTTTATGTCACACCTGAGAAGTTATCAAAAAGTAAAAGGTTCATGTCAAAGCTAGAGAAATGCTACCAAGGTCTGTATTTCAGAATGGGTTCAATTATGCCAGTTCACCCAAAAATTTGTGGGATGTTTGCCTGCTTATATTTTGGTTGGAGATTGAACAATTTGAATAGTTTAAGATAATGTGGGTCAACTTAATTTTAAGATATATGGTCAAATTAGATAAGAAATTTATTTGACTTAAATCGATCCTGCCATTTTTAAGTCAGAAGTGATTTTGTTCGAAAAGAAGAACAAAAGAACTTTAGAAAAACTGGTCCATCTTTTATTCCTTTAATTTAAATAGGCAATATGCAGACTTACGAAAAAGGTGATTGTAATGATGAAGCAAAAAAATGTCCCAAGTGTCACAAGAAATAATATTTATTATGCTCCTAAGCCACGAAAAAACCTCCATTGTTGTCATAGGTTCAGTTCAATGTCATAGGTTAAATGTCATAGGCTACCTTATTTCCTAAATTTTGTTGCTTTTCTTGTAAATTTCACAATAGCCTCATTTTTATCAGATTCATAATGTTTACACATTTTAAAGACTGGAAAAATCTTAAAATATTCAATATCAAGTTAATGTTCACGCTATAAAACAATGTTAAATTAACTTAAATCGGCCAGCAACTCAATTTTATATGAGCTGGTTAAAAAGGGAAATTTTTTTTGGGTCATCCAGTATAATATATGGAAAAATTATTCAAGGACAGGTATGGATTTTTTCTGTAAAATGAAAGAGTCATAATAGAAACACATTCAGATTATGAGAATTCACATGCATTTGAATATGAGAAATTATTTTTCAACCTAAACTCAAGTTTGTTTTCTAGCTGGAAATCTGGCAAGAATTGTAATTGATGAAGTCCACTGCACGAGTCAGTGGGGACATGATTTTCGGCCAGACTTCAAAAGACTCGGAATCCTCAAGAGACAGTTCCCAAAGGTACCTCTCTTGGGATTGACAGCGACTGCAACAACAAAAATTTTGGAAGATGTAAAGACAATCCTGTGTTTGCAGAAAGGATGTCTGGTTCTGAGATCATCTTTCAACAGATCTAATCTTTTTTATGAGGTTCAAATTCAATTTAATTTAACATGATTATTTTAATATATGCAGAAAAGATATGTTGCTTAAATTATTGAAATAATTATTTGTAAATGGTCAAAATGAGAAGAAAAAAGAAAGCAAGAACAACCTTTTGGTTGAATTTTGTTGGTCGAAATTTTGATAGCATACACAAGTATGAGTTTGGCTAAACAGATGGAATATGAAGTGCATAGCTGGTCAATAGACCATTGCACTGAAAATGAAGCAAAATTACTTTTATTGAATCCTTATACTTAGAATCTTACTTGTATAAGTTAGCCTTTCATCTACACAAAGAGAATCTGTGAAACACTATGGTTCATAAACAATAAACCCATAAATCCATAAACATAAATCCATAATCCATAAACATAAATCCATAAACATAAATCCATAGTCCATAAACAAGCAAATATTTAACATCTTTCACATCTTTTGCTCGCCCTGTTGAATTGCAGGAAAGGTTCCTTGCCTCCATTTTCAGCGTACTTTAATATGGTTTACCGTGTTTTAGCTCAATTACATCTGTTTCTTTAAGGTGAGAGCAGTGTCTGCAAAGGATGAAGCACATTACAACAACTTAGCATCTATGATCACAACCGAGTTTGGAATGAAATCTGGTAAGTCAATTTGTAAACCAGTTTATTACTGAACGGCCACAATGTATAAAGAATTTAAAACAAAAATGATCAAAATAAATTAGAAATTTTAAATAAACTCGTAAAAAATGTTGCTCTCATTATTAGATAGAACGTTGGGCCTTTCAAGTATGCAACGTGAAATTTATTATTTTTCGTCGTCTTTTGAAAAAACAAGCCGTAGAAGAGAAGAGGAAATTGGCTTCATAGCAGCGACAGCGATGCTTCTTTCTAATACCTTACAACAAACTTATACCTTCTAATATTTCAGAAAATTTACATAGAATCCTACAAGTTTCTATCTTACGTACATTGCTATTTTGTGTTTTCATTTGCCTGTAGAACAAAAAATTTACACAATGCTTGCTCATGGGGGCTCGTCTTTCCGTGTTTAGGAGTCTTACTACTATTTTTAGTTGACCACTCAATTGTATAAAAAAGTCATCAAAAAGAAAAAGGAACGGAAAATCCCACTAGGTGTTTTCATGGGTACACTTCTGTTTGAAACAAGCCTGTAACACGTGCTGCCATGCGTTTAAAAACTTATAATAAAATAATATCTTTTTTCTGTGTTTGGAAGTCTTACCTATGTCATCAGCTTAGCATACTTTATCAACAAAACTACTTCACCCATTCAACTTCAGCGACTATCAAACATAGAATCCTACAAGGTTCTATCCTGGGAACACTACTGTTTAAAACGAGGTCACAATATGCGTCTTTTTATGTGTACATAGAACGACAAACTCATTCCTTTTAACGTCTCAGAGGATTTCCACAGAATTCCACAAGGTTCTATCCTCAGTACACTGTTGTTTGAAACGAGCTTGTAACATGTGCAATGCTTGCCAAAAGTCCTTGAAACATGTCTCAGTGTAAGGATGTCAATATCTCCAAGTGCTCCAAGAGTTTAGTCAAGCATTGTTATATATAGAACGAAAATGCTCTTTTATCTGTCTTACCAATTTTATCAGTCGACCACTGCTGAGTTGTGTAAACAAAGCGATTTGTCTCATCTCCAGGGATCATTTACTGCTTCTCGAGAACAGATTCGAGGCAAGTTGCACAAGAATTAGTGGAACGTGGAATCAATGCTGCCTGTTATCACGCAGATATGGACTACGAACTCAAAGAATTAACTCACAGAGACTGGATTGACAATAGGGTGCAGGTAGGCCTTTTGGTTTTTTAAAATAAAGTTATTGTTTTATTTTATTTTATGCTTGTTATGATTACTTCTAAATTCAATTCGAAATTTCTTTATAGGATATATAAATCACAAAGGGCCGTGTACAACAAAACGAAATATTGATTCGCAACTTTCATTTAAAGATTTGAAAAAGGGACTAAACTTTAATCTTATGTTCGCTAAAAATGTTTTTTGCTGAATCTCTCTTCCTTCAGATTTGCTGCAAGCCAATCACATCACGTACATTTTATCACATGCTCACTAATGCTGTGAATTGATTTGCTGTTTTGAAATGTAAATAAATCAACTGCTGAACGAAATATGCTATGTAAGGATCTGTTTACCGTTTTTCCCAAACAGGAGACATGAGATGGATCAGCCAAAATGATCAGGGCAACCACGGTTTGTCGAATATATCCGTTATTTTTCAGATCATCGTTGCAACTACTGCTTTTGGTATGGGCATCGACAAACCAGACGTTCATTTCGTAATACACCACGCTATAAGCCGATCAATACAAAATTACTACCAAGAAAGTGGCCGCGCGGGAAGAAATGATAAGCTCGCGCGGTGCATTGTCTTCTACAGATTCTCCGACGTGTGGAAGCAAAGTACAACGGTATTTACTGATCAAACTGGGTTAGAAAACCTGCATGCAATGATACGGTACTGCCTCAACTTGAAAAGTTGCAGGAGAGCAGCGATCGGAAGGTTTTTTGGAGAGATATGGGATCAGGCGGATTGCAATGGGATGTGTGACAATTGCCAGAGAATTAAGAAAGGTACATGAAGATAAGGTGTTACATAATTTCCTTTCGTGACAGGTATAATGCAATTAAAATGACACAAATCAACCAGTGAATTAATTTCAAGATTAGATAACCGTAAATAACTGAGATTCTTCTAATTGTACAGAGAATTTACGTTAAATCCCACAAGGTTCTATCCTGGGTATACTGCTGTTTAAAAGAATGCGTGCTTCCATTCGTTCATACAAACTCATCTAATTTTCTCTCTTTGTATCTGGAAGTCTTACCTGTGTTATTAGTTGACCACTGACTTACCAACGAAGCTATCCATTCAACGTTGACAATAATCAAACTTAAAATTCCACCAGGTTCTGTACTGGGTACACTGCTGTTTATAACAAGCTCACAATGTGCTTCTATTCGTTCATATAAATAATACAATTTTCTCTCTTTGTATCTGGAAGTCTTACCTGTGTTATTAGTTGATCACCGACTTATCAATGTTCAGCCATCCATTCAACGTTGACGACAATCAAACTTAAAATTCCACAAGGTTCTATACTGGGTACACTGCTGTTTAAAACAAGCTCACAATATGTGCTTCCATTCGTTCATATAAATAATAAAATTTTCTCTCTTTGTATCTGGAAGTCTTACCTGTGTTATTAGTTGATCACTGACTTACCAACGAAGCTATCCATTCAACTTCGGCGACAATCAAACTTAGAATGCCACAAAGCTCTATTCTGGGTTCATTGATGTTTAAAACGAGCCCATAATACGTTATTTCTACCACCTGTTTGTAAATGACGAAATTATACAATTTTCTCTGTATTGGCAAGGCGTACCCATACTATTTGACCACCACTGAGTTGTATAAACAAAGCCATTCACATTAGGTAGAAGACCATAACTTGAAATCCCACAAGGTTTTATCTTGGGAACATTTCTACTTAAAACAGTTATAAAATGTTACTTATGTTATAGTTGACTTCATTCATCATCCATTCGTCATCATCGAACGAAACCATCATCCATTCGACGTATACGACCATCAGACGCAGAATCCAACAAGGTGCTATCCCGGGTACACTACTTTTTAAGTTGAGCTGTGCGTATAAAGGAAACCATTCAATCGTCTGCATGAATCCACAGGAATCATTCACTGCTTTTCAAATCAAGATTTACTATAAGTAAATCAACTGATGAATGAAATACAGTGAAACCCCGCAAACAAGAACCTAGAAAAATAAGAACCTACAGACTGATTTTTTAGAAGGTGCTCAAAGATGAGAACCAAAAACAGACTGATATATTTTTTTGTTTTTATGAAATAGTACATTTAATTTTAAACGCTAAAAATTTCCGTTTTTAATGCATACCTTATTGATATAAATGCATTGATGTCATATAAAAGATGCACTAGTAAATTTTAAAAAGTTGAGAAATTGTTCATTTTTTGGCAATATGCAGTTTAATTTTTTCAAAAACAAATGTTAGGAGATTAGACATCAAGTAGCAATACAGACCCTTTTGATGAAAACCTCATTTTGAAAATAGTAATAGTACCACATTGATAAGAACCTGTTCAGTCTGCTTGTTAAAAAGCAGGTTCTTGTTTGCGAGGTTTTAGGCCGTATTATGTAATTACTGTATATAATTTTTTTTCTTGTTCTGATAGGAGTTACAGTAGTCACAAAAGACATCACAAAATACGCACGCTCTCTTGTCCAAATCATCGAACACGCTAATTCATCGAAAGAACGATTGACAGCGTTGAAATTAGTCGACTCTTGGCTAGGGAAAGGACTATCTAGTCTCCGTGTGGACAGCATTCCAACGCCGCAGTTAAGTCGAGAAGACTGCGAACGAGTTGTCGTACAACTGGTCATCGACAGAGTGTTGCAAGAGGATTCCAAATTTACTCCATATTCTACGATATGCTACATAGTGGAAGGACCAAGAAATGTATTAGCCATGGCGGGAAAGATTTCTGTGAAGCTTGATTTTCTGGAAAGCGATGCTAAGGTGGTTGAAAAGCCATCATCATCAGAGGTAAAATGAACTTTTTATTCATTTATATATGGGAAAATACGCTTATATCTTCGCTGTAAGAAGCGAGTCTGAAATGAAATCGTGTTTACATGGAAATCTCAGGCCGACTTGAAATCTCAGACCGATCTGAGTTGACCGAGACGAACTGTTCTCATGTAAACGCTCTGAAGACTTTGACCAGGCACCGAAATGAACTCGTGCCGATCTGAGACCTCAGACCAGTCTGAGTTTCTCATGAAAAGGGACCCTTAGAGAGGTCAAAACTGCAGATCTAAATGTTTAAAAACGTTTAACCCATTCACGCTAATGGGCACTTAAATACTCATTGAAACATTACCGTATTTTGGTATCTTACCATCAGCAGGTTAAGTTGCATTAAGGTTAAGTGACATTAAGGTTAAGTGACATTTTGCATACAGTATGAACCCGCCAACAAGAAACCTGTTTTACCTGTTTGGTTTCTTAATATTTTGGCGAATAGTATGGAGTTGGGATGAGGTACTGCTGCGAGCAAATTCATAGCAACATGCTTCTATTGTGAGACATGATTTCCATCATTTAAATCACATATAATTTGTAAATTTTTGCCAAAAGTCAACATGTAGTTTCTTACAAGTTAGTTTCCTTGTGGCAGGTTGTCATTGTATTTGTTTTTCTTAGGTTCTACACACAGACGTTGGGAAAGATAAATGCCAGAATAAAGTGAACAATGAAGAACTTGAGACTGCTCAATACAATAAAGAGATCAGGAAAGAAGGATGCAATGAAGAGATTGAGAGAGAAAGATACAAGGAAGATGTTGGAATAGAAAAATACCAGAAGAAAGTGAACAATGAAGAAGTGAAAAATGTTCAATACAAGAAAGAGATCAGGATAGAAGGATGCAAGGAAGATGTTGGAATAGAAAAATGCCAGCAGAAAATGGACGAGCGACAGGCTGTAACGAAAAGGAAATTCATGTCTCTTCCTGCAGCTATCAAAAGAAGAAAAAAATATATATAAGTATCCGGAGAACATCATAGAAATTGATTAATGCTGGACGAGTTTGTGAAATTAATTTGGAGAAAAGGGAGCGTGGAAGGAGAGGGATAAAGCGGTTACGTCCTGGGAAGTTGATGGTCCTATCTTTGTGTTCCAAAATGTGGTTTATTCTAAGGTTTAGTGGTCATCTGTGTCCCAAAAGATGGCTTTTTGATTCTTTTTTTTTCATCTTTGTACAAAAACTTTGCTTAATTGTAATATTCCATATTGTGAAGAAATTTGTTTGCTTTAATCGTAATGAGATAATGTAAACAAATTTACAGTACTTTACCACCTTTGGAAACAGAGTTTAAAACACAAAGAAAATGTACGACATTTGATGTGCCATTTACGGCTATTTAATTCAAATTTCTTATTAAAATATTTGCTTAAAATTATAATGCAACCTTGTTTCACTGGGACGCTTTTCACGGAAAAAATACCCCTGTTACATATTTCAGATTTTTTGGCGTGATTATGAAAATTTATTACTGAATTTCAAATTTGATTTTCATCATTTAAATCCCAACACTAGAGAATCGATTGAATATTGACGCAATATGCTACCTTTTTGACAGAGTTGCAAACCAAGAACCAGAGAACCAAAACTCAGAATTGCAAGGTTGTTGCTTGGGGGGGGTCTGTTCTTTTGAAAATATCCCCAGAAGCTGGGTTGCAGAGATTCAACTACCAATAAAAACATATTTACATTATATTATGACCCCGTCTACACGATGCCAGCACAAAATGAAAACGGGATGAAATCCGTTCTGATTGGCCTCCCGTCTACACAATGCCAGCATGAAACGATGACGGATTGGTTGGCTAACCGTCACGAAATGAAAACAGAACGCTGACAGGCATCGTGTACAGGCATCGTGTATTTGTTTTCACCTTGTACCGGCATTACTTTGTCATGCTTTCAAAACGAGGCAAGATTTTAGACCAAGCAAGAACAAAATTAGACAATATCACACTAAATTTATAAAATTTCAACCAAAACAGACATAAATTCTTGTCGTCACGAAACAAAGCTGGCATCGTGTAGATGGGTTGATAATTTCCATACCGTCGTGATGCCGTTTTTGTTCGTGTTTGTGTTTGCCGGGATCGTGTAAACGGGATTTATCGCCCATATGACCAGCAAAGAATTTAAGACCTACAATTTTTAACTTACACACTTTGAAAAACATAGTATATATTGGGAGTAATTTGTACATGCTACACGCTGATTAAAAAGTATTTTATTTTATCCGAGCATCATGCACAGCTGTTCCACTACGTGCGAATCGTGTGAAATATACGTGTGACGCGTATATGTGTGAAGTATCAGCGTGTATGACAAAGACACCTGATTTTGTATGCAGCAATAATTTTTTACTCCTTTGCCCCTGGAGGGACCACATAACCCAACGATAAACATTGTAAAAAGTCATATTTTCAGCGGGAAGTGCATGCACAGTAATTTTTGGTAATTTCAGAAATTTCAATTTGAATCTTTTTCTTGAATTGGTGTAAATTTTTGTCTTACTTCCTGCTTAATAGAACATTAGCATCATATTTGTATGGTTAGTGGAAAAAAATTCGGGTGTGGAAGAGCTAAACATCGAGAAAATATTTACATGTACGCATCCCAAGATTTCACGAAAATCGCAGGATTCTTGTCGCCAACGAAACCACAACGGAGCATGGGCATTAAGAAACAAGAGTTGTTATATAACGGGTACAGAGACACACTCACACATCACGGGTACATAGACACAGGGAAGAATAACACAACTCACACACAGACACCACGGGTACATGGACACAGGGAAGAATAACAACACACACACATACACATCGCGGGTACAGGGACACACTCACACATCACGGGTACATGGACACAGGAAAGAATAACAACTCACATTTCTTAATGACCATGAACGGAGCGGAATATACACAAACATCATTGTGCGGTTTGCCAAAATTTACGCATGGAAGATAAAATATTAATTTTTTCACAGTGGAATTGCAATTTAAAGCACAGGCTTTAGGAAAAGTAAATTTTTTTATTTTATTCCCATTTCGATTTCTCTCACTCCACCTGTCCTACATTCCGTGTTTTGATTTTTGACCAAAGTCAATACGCGAATTGTGGGACAGGTGTGGTAAATGTGACCAAAATCGAAACACGGAATATAGGACAGGTGGAGTAAAAGAAATGGGAATAAAATAAAATCTTAGTTTTTCCTAAAGCCTGTGTTCAAAGCTTCTCGCGCCATGGTTGAAGACCGGTAGATTTCTTTTGCACCATTTCTTATGTACCATGGTTGAAATTGCAGCTCGGAAGACATCATATTGGAGTGCCGATGGCCAACAACAGTCAGACCAGCCAATTTTCTAATGAATATTTACACGAAATCTCCATTAATAGATGTCGGTCGACTTGTATACGGTGGTGGCGATTCAACTCCTTCGATGTAAACACCGTTCCCTATATGATGATATGGTGGCGGCGACTCGTCTTCTTCGATAATGTATGTCAACGGAGCGCGGCCGTTTGTAAGGGAAGTTCTTGTCGGTCTGGTCGCCAGTGAGTCTGTTTCCGGCGACAGCTCAGACGATATAATGGTGTGAGATTTCCCTGGTAGGCCATTTCGTTTCAGGCACGTAAACAATACAATTAAGACAGATAGTATGAGAAAGCATACGAAGATACCAGCAAAGAATGTGTATCCGGTACTCATTTCATTTTGTGATGGGTTAATGCCGCAAGAGATAGGTGTTGGCTCTGTTTTATTTTCGAATTTCTTTGCTTTCCACCCTAAAAACATAAATTATTGATATTGATGTTATGACTATTATAATGACGGAAGAAGAATAATATCGTAGTATAGAGTGACGAAGAATGCTGTTTAAATTTTTCTGATATCTTTTCTGGTTTTCAAGGTATCCACTATTTTGAAGTGTAGTTTGATGACGTAATTTTGTTTGCAAAATCCCCACAAAACATAACTATAAATTGTTTTTGAGAAGTTACATTCATAAACAACTTAGCAGCTAAGCCACATCAATTGGCTATTAAATGTCTGGAAACATAAAACATGCTTAGAGAGGCAGGAACGTTTAAAGATCCATTCTACATTTCTTCTCCGAGACATGATCAACCTTGTATATTTTCTGACTTAATAATGAATAATGTCATCATCCAAACATGCGAAATAGAATGTGAAGAAATGAGATATCAGCAAAATTTGAAAGTTATTCTTCATCATTCCGTAGTACTATTTATTTCCATCGATGAACATTTTCGGTTCATTGCTCCTTTAAAGAAACTAAGTATTTAAGCAGGAGCACCCCCGAACATGTTTGGATTAGGTTCTGTTAAAGAAAATTTGTTTGCTTGTATATTTCATTACGAGTTCTTGTTGACCAAAGTTACGTCAAAATCAAATCATTTAGAGAACACAATGAAACAGAGTACCATTGTGATAAACCCACCAGTGGAAGGCTGAAACGAAATGCATAAAATAATGTCACTGACCTTGTTTATTTTGATGCGATGCTTCCAATAGAATTGTATAGTTCTGAATGAAGCATTGTCTATAGTTCTTGATAATGCCAATAGCTAATGTATACCACGGGTTTCGCATTTCATGGCATCCCCTCGGCTGCATCAGCGAAATACACAGTCTGAGTTTGTGCACTTCTCGACACGTTCTTGTGGCATTTTTCTCGAAGTTTTCGTAACAGTCTTGGATGAGTGATTCATTGCAACGATAAGCTGTGTTAAATAAAAATCTTCTTGGTTTGTCGTTTTTGAAATATAAAGCACACTGACTCAACACATACTTCAAATCTTCAAAAGCTCTGGTTCGAGGGTGACGCAAATTTTCAACTTCGAAAATTAATAGCTCAAGTTATAAGGCACCAAAAATGCCAAACAAGGTAACAATCTTGTTAACAATCACCACATTACGAAAAACCTTTTTACATTCTTTTTAGAAAAATGTTTTCAGAAATTGTTTTACTT
This sequence comes from Phacellophora camtschatica, assembly GCA_036873815.1. Taxonomy (NCBI): domain Eukaryota; kingdom Metazoa; phylum Cnidaria; class Scyphozoa; order Semaeostomeae; family Ulmaridae; genus Phacellophora; species Phacellophora camtschatica. The sequence continues at coordinate 14,423 of JAYJMH010003455.1, read as the reverse complement.
CAAGATAATAAACTTTCAACAGTATTTTCTTTAAAAAACTTAAAAAAGGGGATTTTTGAGACAAAAAATCCCAAATTTCATTGCTAAATCATCTCTTTACTCCTCTTAACTTTTTGCTGCGAATTAAAACCGATGTTGTCTCTAAGTATACACAATTTTCTCCATGAATAAATTAAAATAACATTTTATTTTTCATTTCATTGGAACACCAATGCAATTACAAAAATTTTTCCGCAAAAACTTGAAGTGATAAAACTCCTGCTTGGTTATCACTTTATTATTCAAATTCCGTTCATTGAGCTTTCAGACACTTTTAAGAACCATTTTTAATGAGCCTATGCAATACTTTTGCTCACTTATCAGAGTGTACCCTCCAAAGCAAAGATCAAAGATTCAAATCTGCACTCTTATAGAATTGCATCATTTCTCTTAAATAAGAAGACATTTTTTTAATTTCCAGTATACTATTGAAAATTAAAACCTGAACAACAAATTTAAGAAAAATTCTGTTTGAAAATTACTCACAGTTGCGCACAAAACATCTTCTGTAAATTTTCACTCTCCTTATCAGAATGTCATATGCCTTGCTGTAATTCGCATTTCTAGAGTGTCTGTACTCTGTGTTGGTAATTTGGTTACCTCTCTTACACTCAGATGCCATGTACAAACATTTTGGAAACAGCTGCAAAGCCTCTCCATGGCATTCTGATGAGTGTTTTCCTTCAAAAAGCTTGGTGCATCTTCGACTGAGAAATTCAATGTTGCACTGTGTGTTGCCTTGAAGACAAAGAAAAACATTACAAAAATAGGAAGAGTACCTTAATTTCAACATTTTCGTGATCAATTAAAAATATATTTTAAATATTTATTCAAAACCTGATGGTATGCAACTGAAACAAAAACAATCTTGCAGTTTAACTCAATTACTCCCTGGAAAATTAAATGGAAAATGAAAAATACTGCAGATCAAAGAAATAGCAGATGTAAAGTATGCAAGATATTCAAAAAATATTGACAGGATACTTTTTGGATTGTAAGGAAAACAAAAGGAAGAGTTTACTGCAAATCAATAGTACATTTGTACTCCTATAAGGTTTAACTATCAAGTGATTTGTACCAGAGTCAATTGACGGTAACAAATACTTTAAGGTACATCATGAACAGAGTGGTTGGAATGAATGGGGTGGTTGGAAATAATATTATAACAAGGCTCACTTAGAGAGTTATAAATTGGTCTAAAATTCATCTACCAATATCTACCATTATTATAAATGCAAAAATATATCTTAAAATGTAACAATAATTGAAAAAATTGAAAAATGGGTTATATTTTGGGCAATTTTAGGGTTCGCTTTACAAAAGGTTAATAAGCATGGGAGGGAGGAATTTGTTAAGTACCTTGGTACCATTGCCAAAGATTTAAGATTTTTCCTTCTATGTTGTTTCCTGCAGAATTGTCAAGAATATTGGTCCCTGTTTCAGGGGGATAATGAGTTGACTGAGGAGTATAAAAGACAACAAACTATTTTTCAATTTTTTTTGGATAATACATTTGTTATGTCTAATTGAAATTGAACTTCAACCCAGCAGGCACCATACAGCTGTTTCCATGCATTTAAAACATGAGATCAAAATCGCCTCTGGGTTTTTCTTCTAAACTCAGCCACAATATATTTTCTAATTCATCAAGATATCATATCACCAGCATTCAACGAAAGCTTATTTGTCTCTAGAAATTAAATAAAAATATAAGCACAAATTTCCGAACCACAAACCAGCTTAGAAGTCATGTCAATAAAATACTTTTGTTGTTGGTTTTGATTCCTTGGTCATATTTGATTGCAACTGATGGATAAAATTTAAGCCTTTTGATCTTATTTAATTTCTATTTCAACAAGATATTTCTCTAATTTTACAAAGCTTTCAGACTTTAGTTTAAATGAAGTTAAGTTCTCAAAACAATTCAAGCCAAATTTCCTGATTTCGGCCTTTTTCTGAAAGGATTGGCTTGCAAAACTATTATTTGGCTTGATACTAAATTTTGGCCTTTTTTAAATTTTTGGCCTTTTTTAGCTAAAATTATGAAAATGTTTACTCTCTTCGTTTTGGCAAACTTCAGACAGCACACTGTACATCAATGCAGAATTTGTTATTATTAATTGAAAAGGTTACATTGTTAAACAGGTGACACAGTTTTTCAAGGAAAATATCAAACAACCCATTTTGCTCCATTCTGACCTATTTTGTCCCACCCCAACCAAAATATCAAAAAACGAATTTTGGGGCTTTTTGAATAAATTTCAGATTCAACAGCAAACTTTCTTAATTTTTCTTAAATAAATTTCAGATGACAGTTATAAGTAAGTAAGTAAGTTTTATTCGCCACATAATTAAAAGTTACAATTTAAAATTTAAACAAAAAAACAATTGAGTGACCCCCCTGGGGACCTGATCTAATGTCAGCTCACCAAATGTTCAGGTGTCACCAAAATACATGCTACCAAAGTACAAAAACTGGTGTCGTGTTATGTCATGTTTAAGATGAAATGTCACGATGTCACAATTTTCAATGAGAAATTTTTAGGGAGAGTTGTTCACCTGAAGAGGAATTCGAAATTCCAGTAAAATTGCCCGGGTAAAATTGACGGATGGCCAAGAGGCAAGGTTTCTGACATATTTATTAACACCTGGTAGCTGCTTATTTTATCTGCAGCCCCGTGTACTCTGGGCGATCACTTGGTGGATAAACAGTACAGATTTAACTTCTCATGGTGATCTCCTAACCACAGTAAAAAGTTAAAAAATGGTTTCTTCTGAAATCTGACAAATTTATTTGCGTAAGTGTTTTCTTGTCCAGGTTTTTCAAAACAAATGAAAAGTTCAACTTCAAGTCCTTTCCATTACTGTGGTTCGGTGTCGACCCACAACACAACGAGTATAGCAGCCGTGTATGAAATTTGAGATTTTGCGAACAAGCAGAACAGAAGTTGCGGAGACCGAAAAATAGGCACTTGACCTATTCAAAACATTTTAACCGCCTTTAAAACATTTGATTTCTCAAAATTTACATACATTTCAAGGATAAATGAATAGCCAATACAAATATACGAGTTTCTTACCTCTCGTAAATTGAATCAAACTGCAAACAAACGCCAAAAACCAAAGTTCCTTCATCTCCCCGAAATAAAATCAGTACTTGAACCCAACTTGGTTTGATCCCTGTATGACAACAGCTTCATTTCAGTTACAATGTCATCTTCCTCATGGATTGACATGTTTCAGGTGGAGTTTTGAGTGAACACTTCGCAAAAACATTTCACGTATGAAAACATGTTTCAATTTTCCGACTAAAAATTAAATTTCAGTTTTGTAAAGGTTTTTATAGGAATGTTTCGACTGAACAGAAAATTCCAAGATATGAAGAAAACCAGAGTAGCCTTTTGAAGAGACTAGACTATAAAAACTGCACAAATGATTGAATAAAAAAATTGCCAATTAATCAATTAAAATCATTATGCATTTTTTGCTTAGGGTAGTATGGTATCCAGAAGTATCAGAATTATTTAATTTTGTTGCAACTTTCAAGAAACAAATGACAAGAAAACTTTGTTATGCCTGACACGGATGACATTATGTAATTAACTGTAAAATTTGAAGATTGGAAAGCTGCGGTGGCTGGTTACGGTTCGGGCCAGAGCCGTTGGAGCCGAGTTCAAGATGACCCTTTGACCGCACTTGTGCAGAAGGCTGAGGCTCTTTTCATGATTACTTTCCACGATTTCCACTGATATTTCACATTCAGCTCTGAAATCCCCGTCCGTCATTAAAAACTTACACCTCATCTTTGTAAACATGTTGTGAAGAAGTCATAACAAAATATGGCTATACCATAAAGCCAGGAAGAGCTCAAAAATTAAGCATGAATTAGATAAAAAAAAGTTTACCAGAGCTTCTATATTAGATTAAAATTTTCTTTCATAACTTGTAGACTGCAATAACAGATCCTATAAACCATAGTCAATAGAAAATAAATAATCTTTCTATTGACTATGTATAAACAAGGTCTTTTCCTGGAAAAAGACCGCCTGGAAGACGTTCTAAACGTTGCGACGAACAGAACTAAATTCGTGAAGACCTGGGCAGCGGCGTTGCCAGATGAAAAATACTGGGGTGGACTTCTGAAGATTGGGGGTCTAGGGGGCTAAGCCCCATGAAATTGCTTGTGACCGCGCCCTCAAGAAGCTTGGAGAACGTGGGAAGCGCTCTCTGAGCTCTAGTAAAACTGGGGTCCACCCCATGGCAACGCCACTGGCACCTGTGGATTCCACTGCTAAAACAATTGAGAAATAGGCATACGCCTTGGATGAGACAGAAACCGATGGAATACTTCCGTGAACAAGAATGTGCCAAGAGCTCTTGAAAATTATGCGAATAAGTCAAGTCAAGTCAATAACATAGTCCATAGATATAAAATCTGAATTTTAACGAATAGATTGACGTATAGTATTTATGATTGTTAACCCTTCCACGCCCAGATTTATTTCTGCTAAACAAGCAAACCCTATGCAAGTTTTATTTTGCAGGGGGTAGGTAGCACATGTAGATACTACTAAATATTTATTGCTAAAAAAGTATTAATAACTGCAAAAATTTAAAATCAACTCCTGCATGCCTACATCCTAATAGATTGACAATTTCTGAAAAAATCTCCACGGGTCATTTGATCTGAATTGCGAATCTAATATATCATTAACGGAGAAATCGTTGCTTGCAGTGACCAAAGGGAAAACTTGCTGCGAAATGTTCAAATTCGTCATTCAACTACTAAAGATTTCGCATGAAAAATTGCGATCAACGTCAAACAGTAAATATAACAATTGTTACTCTAAATTTATACCATAACTACCTTACGGGTGCTAATACTATTTTTCGCGGACATGAAAATAGATTCATATTTGTTAAAGAAAATAATAAAACAACATGCTCCTATTTTAAATAGTCTGTACTTGATTCATATAATTTAAGTTCATTTTTGTTACCCTTAATCTAAGAATGTTTCGCGGGTCCTAAATTTCGCGGATCAAGGCATCTAAGAATGTTTCGCGGGTATTTATTTTTGAGGATCAAAGTATGTTCCGCGGGTCGCGGATTTTACCGAAATCCGTCAATCTTAGTACACGTAAGGTAATTATCTCGATAGCCCTCTGATTTACAAAAGTGACAAAATGATTAAAACTATACCATAAAACCAATTCTAGGAATCGTAAAAGCGGAACATTATGGAGGTTTAGATTCAGGAAGTACGATACGACAAGGAAAACGATGAATTGTAACTTCTGATAGACTATTTGTAGTCGTCTTTTGGAAAAACAAGCCGACGACTCAGACAAGATGATGAGAGTCGGCTCAAATATCACGATAGCAAGAAGGCCTAATCAAAGAAGAGCCATCGACATTGCAAAGACAGAAAATATGGTTCACATTGAAATGCACTTTCACATTGAAATGCACTGGTACTTTGTATTTTGTGCTCCTACTTGACCTCATCCCGAATCTGAACCTCTCTCTCAACTGCATATGATTAAATGTTGCCTAGGCCACTGTAATCTTTATCAGCAGAAAATTTTATTCGATTTTGATTAGTTAACTTTATATATATATGTGTATGAGTATATGTATTGTTAGCTACTGTGTTAAATCGAATTAAAATAAATTTACAACAAAAATAGCCAGCTAGAATGCTAGACTTCAAAAGTCAACACTAACCACAACAGTAAAGTCAACACTAACCACAACAGTAAAGTCAACACTAACCACAACGAAACTCGTCATGATTATTAGCGATTAGATAGCTTGATAACTAACGAACAATTTCAGACCTTATTGATGGTAAACGCAAATGTAGCGGCCGGAATATTGGAATTTCTCCGTTTGTTTGAAATGCCACAATTCAAGAATTCTTTAAATTTCACACAGGTCCAATTTTGAAGGAACTTCTGCACTTTGACAGTTTTGATAGGAACAACTTACAGTCAGCGACACTTTCAATGATTTTTTGAAGAGGCAGTGCCCAGACAGATAACGTTGGTGCTTTGTTTGCCCGATTACAGAAGAATTGAAATGGCGCAATTCTGAAATAATGCAAGGCCTAAAAAGTCTTCAATGACCAACTGCTCTGTTTTGTTTTTTCAAACTGTCGACTATCGGCCATATCTCCGCTGATACAATTGCATCTTCCCTAAATGAGGTCTCAAATTTTTCGTTACTTACCAGGTTTTCTATTGCAGGTAAACATAGGGATCTTTGTACTCAAGTTTTTGCAATAAACTCGCAAAACCAAGCGCAAAGGTTTTTTGGGACACCCGGTAGTTTTTTGGGACATAAACCACAACAATAGTGGCACGACGAATCACAACAGTGATGAGATTATCAACTACTCTAGAAGCACTACCACTACGGTAGTTAGCCAATGTAGTGGTAGCTGTTTAATAGCACATATCACTACCGTTCTGGCATCGAGGATACCTTTGGGAAAATCGTTTAAAACAACAGCATCCTCATAATCATTTTTATTCGAGAATGGGTAAACCAATATATATAATTTGATATTAAACTGCATTCTACCGGACCCAAGGGAAGCCAAGCTTATCCAGCCTGGGCCTTACATAATGAAAACAAATAAATCTGAACACGACAAATCATGTTAACGGTAGTAACGTGAACACTAATAGTCGAATACAGTGGACTAGGCAATAATTCCGATTTAAATTTTTTGTAAATTGACAACGACAAGAATATACCTGTGTAAAATCTCATGAAGAGCCTCATGACTGAGGCCAAAATAGTCTTTTCTGTTTGAAATAAGTTTCAAAGCGGGCGACTGCGTACTCCTGATTAAAAGAAAAAAACGAATTAGAAATTAGATAAAATTAAATCATAACTTATCCGCGAATTCGTTCAACGCGAATTCGTTCAACGCGAATTCGTTTAATGCGAATTCTTTCAACGCGAATTCGTTCAACGCGAATTCATTCAACGAAAAATCAGAATATGGCAATTTTAATTAAGGGACAGGTCATTAAATATAACAAGGGGGAGGGAGGAGAAATTCAAGACCCCCTAATATCTACCAAATAAGTTTAAGAAACCCTTGTCAGCCACCTTTTGTTGAAGGCTTCCCCTTTTTGATGGCAAAATGTTTTTGCAATCTTCTAAAAGTTTCGAGAGCTTTAGATTTCTCCTCCATCCCCTCGCCATATTTAATCCTAAGCCTAAGAAAGTAGAATCTTGTGTCAAAATTCGATTGAATCTTCGAAGATTCGAAAGAATAACACCACACATTTATGAGATTCGAATTCAGTGTGAATTTGAGCATTAAATTAGCTACCAGAGGGGTATTAAAATGTCCTAAACGGTGGGTAGCATGTGTATTAAAATGTCCCTGTGGGCGAAATTGGCATAATATTAGAGGTATCGCCCTGAATTGATCATCATCTTGTACAAATCATTGACCTTTTTACAATAATTGTTTTTAATTTGCGACAGTTATATGATGTAACTTCAATCTAGTTGCACGATTTACTTTTTATTTATTTTTAATATTTACTTGTTTCAAAAGCGTCAAGAGAATGAACTGATGGTAAACAAGAAGGTGATCTGTTCAGGGCGATGATCGGTTCAGAGTGTCACCACTCTAAATTAAAAATAAACTATATTTCTAAACTGCCTTCACAAGCCAAATATGATAACTGTTTTGTTATATCTAGAGTAAAACAAATTAAAAAAAAAAATCAAGCACACTTACCAAATATCCGAAATCAATTTTTGAGACACGAGCTTGCACCACAGACCAATAACCCCAAAACAAGTGCGATGCAAGCGCAAATCTAAAAATATTAAAAATATCTCAAATAGTTTTGATAAATTTATTTAAAGGGCTTATGCATCGAAATATTTCGTGTGTGTATTTTTTTAATGAAAATAACGCATTTTTGTGACTTCCTTCCAAAATAAAAAACTATATTTCAAAACATTGCATAGTTTTTTGTTTGTTTGTTTGTAAAATATGGTGAGTGTGAGTAAGGGGAGGCGCGTTTATGGTCGATCTTTCGTTGCTGGAGCGAGAAACGGAGTTAGCACAAATACACAGTTCACGGAAGGTATTTCTTTTCATAACTTTCCTGATAAAGCAGCCGACTTTGGAAGACATCAAAAGTGGGTACGATTTGTACGCAGACACCGGCCTGGTTTAGCGCCAACAATATATTTGTTGCTGTGCTCATTTCATGTTGAAGATAGTTGTTTTTTATGAGAAGGGATGTAGCTTGGAAGCTTGGTACCTGTCCAAAGCTAAATAATGATGCTGTTCCCAATATCGATAGCAAACAAGAAAGAAGTTGACTGTGCTCCTTCAATTCGAGATAGAAAACAAGCACCAAATATATTTAATATTTCGCTTCTCCGTATATTGCCTAAGCAGCCAATCTGTGGTCAAAGAATAATTCTGTGCCACCGGTAAGTTGTCTTGGAAGTACTTTTTCTAATGGGAGTACTTTTTCGAATCTTGCTTCCAGGTCTGCCAAAGGTATACCGTCGAAATCTTCCTCTTCTTTGTGTTCAACTTCATCTTCAGGAACAATTGCAATAGGCTTGTTTTGATATGGCAAGACTGCGCCTGCACCCAAATTCACTTTGCCATAATCAGATTCTAAATTGCTATTTACAGCTGAACTTTTATTTGACAAACTCCTTGTATCATCAGTTTCATTTTCCGACATTGTTTGAACACTTTACTCACAAAAATTTCAAGAAAATCAAAAACACTAAAACAGCAATGTGAGCAAATCTCAACTCACTACCTTGTTTCTCACTCGTTGGTTGAACATTGACTTGTTGGTTTTTTTTGGACTCATCACTGTGATGTCATAGAAAGAGTGTGGTTGCTTTTCGCGATCATCGCCTGATTTAAAACCATAATTTCATACCTTTTTGGTGGCAATAGAGTGCTAATTTTAGTACCAAACTTCTCAGGAAAGATTATATTTTCAAGAAATGAAAAAACATTTTCATGGAAAATTTGGATGCGTAAGGCCTTTAGTGATGTTATATATGGGGGGCATGTACTCTTGAGTGCCGAATAAATGTCCCTCCCTGCTTATTAATTTTCAGGAAATTTTCTAACCCTGCTGGAGCTTTTATTAAATTTCACACATTTTTCATAGATTCAAGATTCCATGTTAAGACTTCTGAACCATTTTGCATGCACTTTGTCAATATGAATTTAAATAGAATGTGAGCCTCTGCATAGCACTTTGTCTTAAGACTTATTAGGGCTGTGATTACTGTATTAGAAAAATTACTAAAAGAAAACTCCAACCTCCTGCTTAATAACCCCTCCCAATTGATTAATTTTTGAAAAATATCCATCCCCCCATTTATAAAAATATCCAACCCCTCCCCCATTTATTCGGCACTCGAGAGTAAGTTATTGAAAAAGGTGTCCTTCATTTCCCACATTATGCAGACACTTTTGTTGGGTGACTTTGACTTCTTCTGTTTTGTTGTAGTCTTAAGATGAGTTTTGATGATTTAAATAATGTCCTAAAATCAATGTTAGAGTACATTAGTTATTTACTAAAGTTAGTTGAGAAAAGGTTCATGGATTTATATTATTTTTTGCATTATTTATATTCGAAAATCAAAGTTCAGTTTTACAATTTGTTTTAGCTTGAGAGGGCTCACATTTGAAGTTCACACTGGCAACTTTGTCAAGCTTGCTGAAAATGGCTACATTCTCAGGTACTACTGACTTATGCCAACAAAAAATGCCACAAGTTACTGTTTACTTTCACTGAGATATTCATCTAGCATTTTAGTGCGAACACAGCAAGGAAAAATGAGATGGCTTGACAGGCATTGGTTGAGAAAAAAAGGCTGAGATTTCTTTTGACGTATTTCATCAACAACGTAGATGGTATTAGTTAAACATTTTGCAAAAAGGAAGTAGATGGTATCAGATGCTAATTTCTATTTTCCATAGTTTTGAGTGCCACCCCCTTCAAGGGAAACGTCACGTAAAATGAATAATGATGATGAATGATGACACTAAAATTTATTAACAATCTGCTATTTCTATGGATTGTTGCAACCTCTCATCTGAAATTTGTAATTGTTAGCTTTTTAAATTAACTTATATTCATTTTTTATTTAAGGGCATGTCATGGGATGAGACCAATGAGTGACAGGGAAATTGAAGAAATTTATGGCAAAGAAAGGATCTGGACATTTTATCCTGAACTGAAAGAAAAAGTCCATCATTCAGGTAAATTCTTTTATAATATATTTCATTCCTTATGTGTATTTTTAGATTTAATAATAGAAATATATTTTTAGTCTAATACATTAGTTGTTTTCTCATCAATCTTGTTTGTTTATTTTTATCTTAAATTTGTAATGTTTATTCAAGATTCTTGTCAAAATAAATAATGTTGGAAGTTCAGAATTACCATCACATGATATTAATCATTAAGATTCAAGCTGAAATTCTCAACAATGGACATCTGTATATCTTGTGTCAATATTTCTTAAGTATTAAAGATATAAATTAATAGTATATTTATCTCCTTGTCTAGTGAATAAAATATTTGTATAAACAAATACTTGAGTAAAACTTTTTTTTGTTGAGTTTATTGAATATTTTAACTCAGATAATTATATTTTTAAAACCGTAAGAATAAAGGGTAGTATTGGAATATTTTTTTTATAGTTTTTCTTTTTTGTTGCAGTTAAATACAAATGTTTTGAAAACTTCTTTGACATGCCAATTGGTGTTTTGTGTGCAAGAATAGTAGATATCATTGATGAAATTGTAAGTCATTATAATAAGTTAGTTGAAGCAAATATTGGTTGTGGTCTTTTTTGCATACGTTTACACATGTTTTACACAATGCTGACAGAATTGTCTGTTTTTTGCTAATTTCTAACTAGCAGAATTTTATGCTAATTTCTTGATATTGATAAAAGACGTCCCAGCTACATTTTCAGATCGACAAGAAGCAAGAAGAAGGCTGGTAACCAGGGTAGAAGATCCCACTAAGAAATAAAAACATTCGAAGAATCAGATAAAACAAAATTTTTTCGCAGTGATGATAAAATTTTATGAAATTTATGATGAAATGAAAAGTTAAGATAAAAAACTTACATCTCATGTGAAGGCCTCTGATTTTTGATTTGGCATAATTTTGAACTTTCACTTCCATGTCTTTTGTAAGTCCATAGCCGATTTTAGAGAAATTTGTAGCAAACTTCAAGCTATTGTTTCAGACACCTGGTATGAGCCTGTCTTAAATTTGTCAGTAGTGTTTTCTTGAAATGATTAGCGTTTATTTGTTTTTGAATATTCAGAATGGAAGACAGACGAAATATCGTTTTTGGCCTGATGTAGTTGATGCTCTATTAAACAGCTTTGGTCCGAAATGTTTTTCAGGTGGTAATCTTATGTTTTCATTTATATTTGTTTCATTTCTTTTAAATTTTTTGACAATTCAACATTTGCACGCCAGAAGATGATTCGGGGGATCAGAATTGTTTGCCCTTTAAAACGTTTTCCTAAATGATGATATCAATGCAAGGATTGAATTTAGATAAAATAACTTTTTATTCATGCGAAAGAATCACAATAAAATGATACCTTTAGAAACCTTATTTTAAGGCACATATTTTTGGAATATATTCTAATTACGTTGCAGAAGGTTCTTTAAATTTATGATACTTTTTCATTTTAAAAGTACAATTGACATTTCTTGATAAAATAGTTAACCATATAAACCTTTTTTAACCAAATGGACCTGGAAAAGTGGACTGGGAACTAAAATTTTAGCTCGGCTACATTCTTATCAGAAGCAAATGGGTTATCAGCCTAAAGAATGTTGAAGTTTATGAGAGCTGCAGGTCTATTGGGTCTGATCATTGCATCGTATCTGCTACTATCAAGCCTGAGGAAAGTGCGAACCCCTAGCAAGAACATATTATATGATTGGATGTCCGTTAAGGTTGATGTGGAACTACAGAACAGATATAGTGCAGAAATGAAGAACAATTTTAGTGTGCTTGATGATGAAGCTGTTTATGATGTGACTACCCAATATGAGAGATTTTCCCAAGCAAACAAGGAAGCTTCATTGAAACAGCTTCCCAAGAAGAAGAAAACTAACAGAAAAAATACGCTAATCATCCAAGAGTGATGAATATTTTTCTGAACAAATAGAGTAATGAATGTTTTTCTTAACAAATATGAAAATGAAGATTCTAGACAAAGATACAAAAAGGCAAAGGTCAGATTCAAAGATGCGCACAGGACTGCTAAAGAAGAGGAGATAGACAAGCTAATAGGTTGATTGAAAATGCTCATTGAAATGCCAAACATAAGTTCTGCAAATAAATTTCAAATCGAAGGAGGCAGTAATGGTGATAAATTAAAAAACTGGCATAGCCATTTTAGCAAATTGCTCGATGGTAATGAAGCAAATACACAGAAAAATGATGTTGAAAAAGTTGAACAAATATTTAGTAGAGTGATTATTAGTGAAGATCCTTTTACTATTCAGGAACTTGATAAAGTTATGTCATGTACTGTAGAAGGAAAGAGTTGTGGAGAAGATGGTGTTACTTCTGGGGTCATACAAAGATGTCACCTGAACGAATTACTATTGTACATCAGCAATAAAGCTCTTGAACGAGAAATACTGAACCTCTTCTGGTCAATCTGCAACATGATTCCTGTGCCTAAATGTTGTGATCTTACTGGTCCAGATAACTTCAGAGAGATAAACCTTACGTCAATCATAAGCGAAACTGTTAAATAGACTACTCTTTAGGAGAATTAGGCCATTTTTTATAAGAAGCTACGTACTAATGAGATGGATTCAAAGCTGGAAAAGCACGATAAATCATTTATTTTAGCCTATGATTCTGCAGATTATTCAAAAAACACTATTTAAAAGCACTGACTAAGTAAAAGATTGAGAAAGTCTATTGATTTTGTAAGAGAAATAAGATGATCAAAATCTTCAAGGCTTGTAGAATTCTGCCCAAGACATTCTGGAATGCTGTAACAACAATATATAACTGATACCAAAGCGAAAGTTTTAATTCCCAATAGTCACACTGATCTCTGCAGAATGAATGCAGGTGTGTTGCAAGGGGATACTTTACCGCCACATCTGTTTGCTATTTACCCAAACTATTTACCCAAAAGGCATTCACAGGAAAAGAGGGGGTCTAAGGTCCGCTCTTGATTGGAAATGCAGAAGTAGGTAGATCCCAACGATGCTTACATGACACTGTTCTTGCCTCAAACAAGTTAAAGGAGGCTCAGGATCTGCTACATGCTTTGGGAAAGGATGCAACCGAGATAAGACTACATCTTAACATAAACAAAACGAAGTATATGTCTTACAACCTGGATCACGCTCAAAGTATTGCTACTCTAAAAGGGAATGCTGTAGATGGAGCAGCTGACTTCAGTGAAAGTAACTGACTTCAAGTATGTTGGTGGTCACCTTGACAGTACCAAAAAGGTATCAATATTAGAAAGGCACTTGCCCGATAAGATAAGAAAGATTTGGAGATCGAAAATGAGTAAGAATCGATTATTCGGAGCCACACTTGAATCAGTACTTTTGTATGGTTGCGAGACTTAATCTCTTACTGAAGAACTGACAAAGCAACTGGATGGATATTTGTTTTCATTTTTGTACCACACACAATTTTGTTATATTTATTTTCTATTAATTGTGTATGCAAGAAAGGAGATTAATTTATGGTTAATTTAATTTATTGCAGAACACAGAGGCTATTTTTTCTCTTCGATAAAGGCAGATGTAGAACATTATGTTAAAAAATGTTCAAAAGATGTCATTCAATGGTTGCGAAGTTTACGCAAAGCTGGAAAATTAACTTTTTTGATAACACAATCACATTCTGCTTATGCTAAATTTATTATGCAATATGCTGTTGGGTAAGAACTTAAGAATTTTTTTATTACTGCATAATGACCTAAGCTAGATACTTGTTATTGAACGAGAATTTTTTGTTCAAATTTTCGTCGTATTTATCGCTTTCATTATTGCAAAGAGATTTAGACTGAGTATTGAGATTTTTTTCATCAACCCGCTTCTGGTACATGAAAATAACATTTGAAGGTCTTTTAACTTTAATTAAGTTCAAAATAATTTTAAATAAGAGTTTGAAAGTAAGAAGAATGGCCTTCTCCGTGTGCTGATCTTTATTTCGGCTAGTTTCACCGGGTCCCTTCCATATCTCCCGGTCACTCGTATCTCGCTGTCACGAAGGGGTAATACCGACAGAATGGAAAGCTGCTAAAGTTACACCATTACATAAATCCGGTTCAAGTGCTGAAATTG
>JAYJMH010003454.1:0-53609 GCA_036873815.1 Phacellophora camtschatica | reverse complement strand
AAGGGCCCCCCCCCCCCCCCCCCCCCGGGAAGTGCAATAGCGAAATGTAATATGTTCGCACTGTTATGTTGATGAGTATAGTACAAAATATGTTGTGATTTATGAAAAAAAACCTTTGTGAATCTAATATTTTGTTTTTTAAATTTGAGCATTTCTCGTGTCTTTTAAATTTGAGCATTTCTCGTGTCTTTTTGGCGAATTTTAGCCTGAAGTTTCATCTAAAGATTGTTATTAGTAATATCTTCATTTGTCTTTGCTGCAAAAAAGTGCTTGATGCAACAGAGGCAAATTTTGTAACAATGGTGAAATTGACACACCAATTTCAAAGCAACTAGCCATCGAAGACAAGGCGAATTTTCTCAAGCAGAAAATCAAAACAAACAAAGCCATGTTTTGATTTTCTGCTTGAGGGAATTCTCTTGTTCTTGAATGGCTAATCGCTTTGAAATTGGCGTGTCAATTTCACTATTGTTACAAAATCTGCTATTGTTTGCTGATGCTGCTGCAGCAGAGAATTCTTTGAAATCTGATGATTGCTGTGTAAGCATGAAACTTGTTTTCTTCCCTCAACTTATAAAAGTTGTTATTATAAAAAAACGTGTAAATTAAAAACACAAATAAACTAATTTCAATATCTCGCTAACCTTCATTGTTTCTTTGGGTAATTCTCGTTCATCGAGGAGAAGTGAATCTTTTACTGCTAAAGTAAATATACAGTTTTTGTATTCCGTGTGTGTGTGATTCCTACGAGTCGCGTACAAGGTGCAGTTTCGGTAATTTGCTTTCACTTTTAAAGATAGTAAACGTTGCCGTTACAACTTATGTTCGACAAAACGTATTTGAAAATATAAAAAACCTCACAAAAAATGCAAAAAACAGTCTTTTAATGAAAATGAAAAATGTATTGATTGACTTGAAATAGTTTTTAACAAGCTAATTTTTTGTCTTAATTAAAAACATTTCAAAAATCGAAAGTTTCATTGCATTAGTTTTGGCAGTGAAAAAGTGCTTTCATCAATTTCAGCAATTTATCAACGTTTACATGTTTCTTATTTTTAAATATTTACTCAACAATTATCAAACATTTGAATAAACAACCGGATGACCCAAAAAACCATCTCCGTTTACAGGGGGCTAGCAATTTCGAATTGTGTCCGAAGAGCAAGCTTAAGAGTTCGGAGATATCATCCAGTCATCTCACGAATTAGGGCAATTTTAATTTCACGTTTTGGACAGGTAAACGTTGTCACAGATACCTGGATGATATCTCAAACTCTAAGTTTGCCCTTCGAACGTCGTATTATGCACAATTTTTGCGAATGGAGATTGTTTTTTAGGTCACCATCAATCGGTATATATTTTATTTCGTGGTATACGGTATATATTTTATTTCGTGGTATACGGTATATATTTTATTTCGTGGTATAGAACGTAGGATAGTGATCTAAACAGTATGCCAATCATAAATCAAGAGTTACAGGGGGTTCCAAAAAATATAGTTTAGCAAAGCCTGATGAATAAGATACTGCTTTAATGCATTTAATACCATACTGTATAAGTAGCATCATTGAATAGTTAACATACAATTTGCTACCTTACTCTTCAAAATTGATGCTTTGGGAACTGAGATATTCTAATACAAGATTTGCAATCATGACAAAACCAGAGCTTTCAAATAAAATGGCCAAAGTAACACATTAGGAAAAACAAAATTCTCTTTTATTTAGTGATGCAATTTATTTCTAAATTTATTCTAAAAATTAATGTTACTTTTATTCAAATCTGAGAGTGAAAATAAAGTCTTCTAATAAAACTTTTACTGGGTTTTGTCAAGTCTGCTTAGATTGAGACTCCAGGTTTCACAAGGTGTTTTCAAATTTAAGATTTCACAACAAATATCTCAGCACTCAAGACCTTGATTTTGCTGAGGAAGGTAACAAATTATAACTTACTGTTAAGGATCACTGTCTGCATAATATTAAATACAGTTAGTATCTAATATCTAATAATCTAATAATATCTTAGCCAATATCTTAATCAATAAATCATATCAAACATGCTATCTTCATTCTGGGCACCCAATAAAATACTCACAAGTATCAGACTCAGGACAAGCATCATTTCTGTTGTTAACCTTTTGTTCCAAAACGGCTTTTTCAACAACACTCCTATCCCTTGATATAATTCCATTCTTTTTTGGGCTTGTTTGCAATTTTACAATAAATTCTTTCAGGTCAAATGAGTGATTGTGTCTTGGGCTATCTTCTGATGCCAAAGACTCACCCTTCAATAAAACATTATGAATTAACAGTAGATAATACTTAGTTGTAGTAAAAAAAACTTTTTCAAGGTCTCAACATAAGATATAATATATTTCATGCTCAGCAATTTAAAAAATTGAGCTATTAACAAAATTCTGTGTAACTTAGCACAACAAAAAACTTTCTCTGTTTACATTGGAGTAAGCATGTTGCTTTAAAGAGTTTAATGTCAATATGTGGACTGGAAATAAATGGTGTTCCTTAATCCTTGAAGTTGGCTTTAAAGCTCACAGATAAGAGAAATATTTATTTCCAGTTAAGGCTCGTCTTCTCATCAGCAAATCAGAGAATGAATGGAAACAAGTTTACTTTTAGACAGGTAAATACGGTGGCAGATGATTTGATGACGTTGTTTTGAGCACAATTGTTGATTTTAGCCAAGCAAATTTCCAACGATAACATTGCAAACAAAGATAGTTCTTTTAGTTACCTGGTAGTAGTTCAAGAATCCTTCAAATAAAAAATCTAACCTCTTCCGAACATATTTGCCTTGTTGGAGAACCAATCTCAGCTGAATTATTCGTTGAGTCATGTTGATTATTGCCATCAATCCGCCTCTTCACCTTCTCTGGTGACAATCTTTTATTTTCTTCTAAAATCTGTAAAAGAGTAAATAGAGAGTACTAGTGTTGAACACACAAACCCTGATGTTGGATGTTGGTTATGGGCAGGATGTACATGCTTATTAATCCAGTGCCATGATGTATCCGTTCCTCAAACCCCTCAATGGCAACTTGAAACCCCTCAGATCATATGGAGAATACAGAATACTTGCAGCATTCTTCTAACTTTTTGGCCTCACTTCAAGCTTAAACTTCAGCTGCTCTGATGGGAACTGTCAAGCCACTCGGTCACCCACTCAATCAAGATGTTTCTGAGCTCAAGCTATCCTTCTGAACTCAAGCCATCCTTCAATATTGAAGCTTTGCAAGCAGCTGGATTACAGGATGCAGAATATCACATGATCTTCAGACTGTCAAAAGTGACCAATTTAAAAAGATTCCAATCTACTGTAGTATCAATTTTGCACTCATAAACATGTAGCCAGACTAGAGAGAGTATGACAGCTGCACACAAAGATATTTTCTTTGAAATTTTTTATATTTTAATATTCATATTTTAATTCTATAATCTTGTGTAATTTTGCACCCAATACAAGAGGGCAAGGGGGCAAGCAGCTTCCAAATGATTGTTACAAAGTTTCTCATGCTTGCCTCTACCAAATCTGTCAAGGAAATATGTGATGGTGGGAGGAATATGGTTGGAGGTCTAGTGTGTGGGCAACTTTTTCCATTCAAAAATTCCAAACTTTTGTGTAATATTCATAGATGGTAGGCAAATGTGAGGTATAAGGTATTTCCAAAATGAGGTATTTCCAAAATGAATTTCATGTACCAAATTAAAACTTTTGGAGGCACAAATTAAAATTTGAATAAATTATGAAATACACCCAAATATTAAATGATAGAACAAAGAGCTGTTTCGTACCAAAGATTTTGTTAAAAATAGTCCCCAAATTCAGCTTGGCAAAGAAGTAATATTTTTGGTTTTCTTCGGTTTTCTTTCAGAAAATTCAAAATACAAATGAAAATGATAATTCCATTTGAAAATCAAAGAAAGGACTATCCCGATAGGCAATAGTTCAGCATATTTATTACAGGAAAAACATCAACCCAGACAGACAGAGAAAATGCAACCTAAGCACATTGTTGATCATGATATAAAGGCCCTCCTCAGTCAGAGTTGCTAAGTTATAATAAGGATTTACATGGGGAATGTATTATGGGTATCCAACGTTTTGAACGTAATGTTCAATTGAATGATTGAATTCTGTTTATGATTCACATAATTAATGTTGGTTGTTGGTTTGGTCAAAATACTTCATATAATTTCATTGAGATGATATTGATATTTGATACTACTCCATGCTAGCTAGACTACATATTTAGGTAACTAATCATATGCCATCATCATCAATCATGCATCACAACATACATAAACAAACAAGCACAAACAAACACAGAGACACACCCACATAAATTTAGCCCAATATCCTTCCTTTTATGTTGCTATACAAACCTTCGCTAAAATAGGTGAAGTTGCAACATATCCTGAATTCTTTTCCATTTCTTTCTTTCACTTTCTGAGGCAGTTGAACATTTCATGATCACCCAAATAATAGAAGGATCATGTTTCGACTGAAGGAGAAACACTGCGCTTTGGCACTGCACAGGAACAAGGAACAAAAGAAAAAAGTTTAAAATTAAAAAGAGAACAAACAACGTTCTGGGAACGAGGTTGCAATATTTTCTCAATGGGCAGACCCTCGATGTATCAGAGAGAAATAAATTGGAAATAAACAGCAAGAACAAAATGGAAGAGCAGCAGCCACTATCTGGTTCGCAAGAACAGCCAAGCCATCCTAGCCAGCTAGAAAATTCGACACCAGAGACGCTTGTCAAGATTGGATACTCAGGTTTATTTTTATCAAATAAAAGATCATAATAATGGCTGTGTTTTGTGCCTTTCGCTCGAAACGATGAAAACTATCCAGAATGAGAATCTGCTGACGATATATATATATATATGATGACGATGGATGATGACACATTAATGATTAATATTTTATTTTAGATAAATTTGCGTACCGTAATAATTCGATTCCGGGGGGGGGGGCTTATTCAAAACTCGACCTTTGATACGGGGGCTTATTTAAAAGTCAGCTTCCCCTGACGAGGAGAGCGTTATACATTAATATTCTATTTTAGAAAAATTTGCTTACGGTGATAATTCGATTAAGCACCCCCAAGCACCCCCAACCACAAAATCATTACAAAAACTTGGTATATATTGTACATGACAAAATTAATGATTCACATAATTAATCATCTAACACTCAATTAAAATCATTAAAGCATTCGCTAAAAATTTCAAAAGTTTCTTAATAATTTTTCATTCACTAATAAAAGTTTCTTTATTTTTTGTGAGTTTCACCAGCGAGTTTCTTATAAAAGGTTTTTTATAAAATTTCTTATTAACTCTTCCATTTTGCTGTCAATTTATTGTTTAATTTCTTTAGAACTTTTGACATTATGTTATTTTCATTATAGCTGTGAACATAATTGAAAAATACGGCTGGTTCATTTTGCTTGCAATTGTGATATCAATTTACATTTATCAGAAAATGAAACCTCAGATTCACAAATGGATGAATTCTATTGAAGACTACTCCAACAAGAAAACCGATGGTAACTTTAAAATATTTTAACATGTTTTCAAAAACCAGTAGTAATTTAAAAACATTTTTACACAGAGTTTTGTTCAATTTTGTTTCCAGGGCTTCATTTTGTTAATAACTTCTTTTGTCATTTTTTCAAGCATTTTCAAGTTTCTTTTGTTATTTAGTTGTTTGTTTTGTTTATATTCTCCTATGGTTCAGTTTTTTTATCATTGTACTTGAAAATGCCACTACATTTTAAAGGTTTCATTTACAAAACCTGCCAACTTTATGGAATTGTCATGATTTGATTAATTTGTTTACTATTTTAAACTTATTTTTAACTATTGGGACACTGGAGAAAGTAACTGAGAATAACTTGAAATTTCATCTGAAGGTTTTCAAAAATCTGAATAAATTAAAAGGAAATTCAATTGGAAACACGGAATAACTTATATGTATAATCAGGAATCTCCTGATGAAATTGGAAGATTCCTGATGAAATCAAGAGAGTTTGACAGACTTGACACTTTCTAAAATGATGACACATTTTATTAATAAATGCTTTTTCACAGGGTGTGGGTGTTACTTTGCCCACCACTTTTGTCCTCTTATTTCTCCTTTGACATTATTTATCTTATGCTACCAGTAATATTGGTGCTTCCCCATATCTTGTTTTCTCTTAAAATAACTGTATGCGTTTCTTTGGTAGATCCTAACAGAATTTACATACAGCATGAAGCAATGGAAAATGCAAGAAGGAAACTACAAGAAAAGATAGACGAAGATGCGAAGAAACATAAAGAAAAACAGGAGGAGGTATTCATAATAAGATTTTATGTTGTGTTTTCTCATGAATAATAACAGTACTGCATAAATATTTTAGCAGGATAATAACTTAGGACTGTTTTTTCCTTTATGCCCGTTTCCATTTAGTTTTTGATATTCAAAAAATTATATATTCACTTTATCTTGGCATTGATGTTTAAATGGTATTCTAACCATTGTTTTTTGGGAAGATAAAGGTGTCTGCGCCAAAAGAACAAACAGCATGTGAAATAATGAAATATTTTTGGATCTAAAATATCAGTGACAACAAGGGCAGATTTTGTAACAAAAGCATCAGTTTCTTTTGATTGACATGCCATTTCAAAGTGATTAGTGATTGAAGACAATATGAATTCTCTCTGCCCCAAAACCTGTGGTAGCCAACTCTCTCCGGGTGCATGCAAAAATGAGCTTTTGATTAAAATCATGAGTATATATCAAAAAAATATTGTTATATCTAAATATCTGCTGCCACAATAATATTTGTCCAGTTCAGAAGCTGAGCAGGCAGGGAATGGTAAATTTACACCTAAAATATATGAAAAATGTAATTCCTACTGCTAAACTTCTGAATTAGATCAATTTTATCACTGCCCTGCAGCAGATATTTAGAATCAAACCTCCAGATATCTGATGAGTGCTGAAGCATGTGCATTTAAAGGCGCAAAGACAAGAAAGGAAATGAAAGACTAGTTTTTTGAAAGTAAAGTGTTCTTCTTACATTTTTTCTTCCACAAAATTACATAAAAATTAAAAATATTCCTTTATATTGTTTTGCAAGATGGAAGCTGAAAAAAGAAGGGAAAAAATAGAAGATTGGGAGAAACATCAACAGGGCAAAGGTTATAGATCAAAAATTAAGAAGCCACAGGTCAGTTTTCAGTCAATGCTTCTCAATTTCAGTAACTGGGTAACAGCACATTTTTAATCAGAAAATTTAAACAGTTATATATGCGCTATATTTTAAAGAAATTATTCAGATAGACAGAATTATATGAAATCATACCTGAATGCAATCTGAAGTGAATCAAAAATTTTGGAAGATGATAAAGTTAACCCCCATCTTGTTTGTGGATTAAGTTTATGACGTTAGCTCATTTGGTACACTAAATAGCAACAATTCACATTTGTGCCAAAATTCAATACTTTTTTGTTTGGTTTTGTTTTGGTTTGCATACGACTGGTGACACTCAGTCCCAATTCTCAAATGTGAAAGTCATCAAATGTTAGGTCAAATATTGACTCGCTTGGCAACCACCTTTATCGTCATCCAACATGAGCTACAAAATGCTGGATCAAATTCTGGGTGAATTTTTGGAGTGTTTTGCGAGGACTTACGTCATATCTACTTGATCTACTTTTGACTAATATTTTAGTTATGTTATGTAACTTTTAGATACCTTAGATAGTATCAACTTGTATTCGTATTTCATTGCAATAATCTTTAATTCGTTTAATTTAAGCACAAAAGACTTGAACACTGATTTAAACAAAGCTTGATTTTTTTGAAAGCTAAAAATTTTGGTTAAAAAGCTCTATATTTTTGCTCCTTGTGACAGGATGTTACCAGTTCTCAGGACACAGGGAGACCAAAACCAAAACCAAAGAAACCATTAAGGTCCAACGGTAAGCATAATATATTTTATATACTTACCTTTTCATGTGTTAGTCATACTAAATTATAAGTAAATTTCATACTAAATCTCTTGTTTCTGTATTTTAGAGTATAGTCTTCTAAATGGCCACGGATAAATTGGTGAATTAAATCATTAGATGCTAGCTGGTTTCTTTTTAGAGACGTAGGAACCGAGAGGCACAGGTGGCACGGTGTCCCTCCAAGATTTTGTGAATACCCGTTTTATGTTACGAATTGCCCTTTGTATTTGTAGGTTGCTATTCATAAGGCACATGTGCTCTTTTCCATTTCTAAACATCAGGCAAAACGTCAAGCAAGAATACAGCATGGCTCCGCATTTAAGAAACCACTTATAAGAATTTTCTAGGCTCCATTGCTTAAAAAGCAATAGGAAAACAATGGAAAATATTTGTAAACAATAGGGCTCTAAAAAATCGTTTTCTTAAATGTGGGGCCCTACTGTAGCCTACGTCCTATGTCTCTGTTTCTTGTCATATTTCGGGATGTATTTGCAAATATTGCTAGCAACGAGAAGATGCTGCTTGCTATCCTGGGTTAAATGGAAATTATATCTTACCCAAAAACAATATAGTTTATATCTCAAGTTCTAGAAAAGACAACAACGACAAAGGACTAATGTTCGACTTACAAACAGGTTATATAAATGTAGAGTAAATTATTGAATGTATTTGTAGGCTACGATCTAAAACAATAATGCGTGATTATATTCAGGATTCTATATATTACTGTGTATCATTACCTTATTGCTGTTTATTTCTCTCCCTGTATTTTAGACTATAATCCATTGACTGGCCATGGAGGAGCATCTGGTTACAAGCCATCAGGACGTAGGGGTGAGTATGAAATGGGAATTCCCTTAATATTTTTTCAGTTTCCTGAAACTTTGTTCACATCCATGGTTTTTTGGAATCCAGTGTTTTGTCGTTTATCTTTTGCATGTTGGAATCATATTCAAGTTAAGAATAAAATGAGCGGAAAATTGCGTAGGCATATATTTTGCAATAATTTGTAACTGCAAAATAACTATGATCAAAACCTTCAACAGCAACTTTCTTTCGTGATTTTCGTACAATGATTACGACACTTCAAGGAAAAATTCAGCTCAAAACCTATTTATTTTTCTGAGCCACTAAAATGGTCGCCACTTGTGAAAAACTGACGCAATGCACGCTCGTTGAAAAGGACCCTTTCAATTATGTCAAGTTGCCAACAACAGTACGGAACGCCTATTTTACTTTTTTATTTAAATGTCATATCCCCTTTGACCTTCAAATTCTCTACCTACTACAAGGTATGGCAATATTGCATACGAAAAAAGAAAAGAAAAATCTCTATATACATATACATAAAAGTCATATTTTAAAAATATGCAAGAACAAGAAAAGAAACGAAACAATCTAATAACCATATCATATTTTAATTAAAATTAACAGTATCAGTTTTGAATGCTTAGTCAAACGTTTCCTTTATGGTTAAAAAGATGACCGCATATTATTCACTGGTGATGTACGTCGTACTTTCGTTTTCATTTCTGAAAATATTCCCCATTTTGGAATATAACACAAATGATGAAATAAGATGACCTCATTTTCTAAACTCATTGATGAGACTTTTCTTGGAATTTGACGATAGGGGATTTTTTGTGTAAATTATGAAATTATGCTATTTTTTATAAAGTAACCCGTCAGTTTAATTTGATTAAATTAAACTTGAATTCTACAAATAGCAAAACTTAACTGACAACTAAGCATGCCCGGACTCATTTCCAACTAACAAGCATATCGTATCTAAATTTCATTCTGCAGAGGGTAGCACATACAAATCGACCTAATTTTAAATATAAACTTGTATTTTGAAATATTTGAAATTACTATTAAGCTCCATTCTCATTTACCTCCTGAAAATATGACGCTTTACATTGTTTAGCAAAAGGCCTTATGGCTCTTTCCGGGGTGAAGGAGTTAAGGCAGAAATAGTTTTGATGATAAGAGTTCAAGTTCTTTGTTTTCTTTTTGCTGCATCTGTATCAAGAATGAAATATTCTCTTAAAAGCAACCGTATTGAGAGCTCCGTGTTTATCTAGTTTTTACATTTTAATCCTAAGCTGCTACAACGGATAAATTCTTTACTTAAGTGACGACTTCAAATATTTTGACGTTTCAGCTCTCAAACAGTTACAGTGAAATTGACCACTTGCGATGTTCTGATGTTTTAACTCTTCAAATAGTCACACAGTAAAACTTCTTAGAAATTTTAATTCATTCGTTTTTTCTTCACCAGGGCAAAGTGCAGGAGGATGAGGATAATTTCTCGCAATGTTATGAATTACCATAATGTTTAGATGTGCATAATGCTCACACACGTGGCTAGAATTTTCTATATGGTGCTTGCGACCAAACAAATTTTGCCGGCAAATTTCCTGCAAGATATTGACAATTTAACACAATGAATGTAACTTTCGAAAAAATTCTACAAACTTCCTGCAAAATCACTTTTTTAAAAATTCCTGTGACCATTGGGCACACAGTCGGGTGCTTTTCCATGCCATGCTCACACATACCTCAGGTATGCGTCTCACACACATACCTTGTCTGTTATTTTGACAAGGTATGCATTTGACATTTTAGACAGAACTTCCATACCATTAAATGGCACCAGGCTAAGCTCGCTACGAAGTGCGACTTCTCCACTTATTTGAATTTGCAAGCCACTGTACCTTCATGTAAGAAATCACATTGTTACAATACAAGAAATTACATTGTTTTTCATATCTTTTTAATAGGTATTGAGTATATTTCTCACGAAATTTAGGAATTGAGTATATTTCTCACGAAATTTAGGAATTGAGTATATTTCTCACGAATATTTCTCATAAATATGCTTAATAGCTTATATAATATATAACTCAAAGTCTAACTGATTGACAGCCTGTAATCCAAGAATTAAGGCAGTCTCTAAATACTTCTGAAATGCACTTCTGTCAGCCATCGTGCACTTCTTTACTTTACGGTGATTACATTGCGAGAATTCATGTGCTTGGAAGAGGGCCTAAATTTTAAAGTTCTGCAGAGATCTTTGCAGATTCTTTGGTTTATGAAGCTGTTCAAGAAAACACGATCCCGTGAACTGAATGGTTGAATCATAGGCTTATTTCTTGTATGAACTCGTTTTCAGAATATATCAATTGGTGGATTTGTAAATAGGTAAATTTATTTATCGGAATTGGTTTTTCGTTTTTTTTCTTTTTGTTTATCTCCGTGCAATTGTTTTAGACTTAGAATTAATTCTGACACGGTAATTGTAGATTATACTATTTCTGCGTGTATATTTTTGCTTTCATGCAGCTGAGCGAACACGACTCCGTACTAGCGCGAGCAGTACTCCGTTTCTGAGTGGTTGTACCTCGCCGATACAATCAACAGTAGCTGGCTTGAATCGCTTTTCCACGGGTGGTATGAACCAACACTTCGCTTTCTCTAAGCTTGGCTCACCCACCAACCAGTCAACATCTTGTCTCCCGATGTCTTCACCGTGACCTGGCGGATAGTTGTCGAGTGCTATGCCTTGCCAAAAGGCAACCCGCGCTTGATCAGGGACTGCTTATTGAGCAAGCTCGATCCGGTAGGTAGGTAGTGTATATACCGTTAAAATTCACAACTCACTCTAACGGTAGCATTTTTTTTTACTCATAAATGTTCGCTGCCTACCGATAACCTCAACAGTGAGTTAGTGGTACAACATCGATACAGAAATAGTATTATTGTAATTACCACGTTATATTTGATTGTACAACACCCAAGTTGTTGGCTTTTGAAGTAAACAGAAGAAGAGTCTTAGAATGGTTTTTACTAAAATTGTTCTGCATGTATCAGCCTAAAAGTTTAGTTTTGAAGCAAGGATTATAAAATTTTACAATTATATGCTTTTGCTTTTGATGATATACCTACTATGTTTTTCTAATTTTTTGCGATCGGCTAGCTTCGAATTCAGCATGAATTTGTTCTTAGTTCTGGAATGATTTTTACAAACTTGCCACCCCTCACCCTTACCTAAGACAATTTTAAAGTGTGTTTCAGGTCAAATACTGAACGCCTGCATACTTTTTTGTCGGCAATGAACGGAGATAATGAAAGAGACTTAAAGTTAAGCAAAACTCCTGCACATACAGTTATTTGTACTTAACTTAAGTAATTTCAGAGATACGAAAAAAATTGACTCAAATTGCAGCCCGGCGCTTCTTAGAAAGGTTGTTCGTAAAAAACGTGTATTATGTTTGCGATGCATTTTTCTTTTGAAAACATTTGAAGTTGTTAAAAAATAATATATTAAAGATTCTAGGAAAACTGATTATTAAAAATTTATATGAGTTATAGTTTAACGGTAGTGAATGTGCTACTCGGAAATTTATGATAACCTGTTTTCCCCTCCGCTTAAATGTTTACACGCACAGACATGTTTTTTTCACCAAAGCTTTTAAACAGGCTGCGAAGCATATTAATTTTACTATAACCTGCGTGTCTTTGCTGAAACGTTTCACAAAAACTAACGAGGTGAGATTACTTAACAATTTCATAATGATGGAGTTTTTCTAGTCAAGGGTAAGTTCTACTGAATTCCGTTTGTTTATGTTTTGGTTTCGGGATTATGAGCGAGAAAGATAACAACATTTGAATTTTTATTGAATGTTTACATCTATGTTTTCTCAAATCCTTTGATTTGTTTATCTTTGAAATTTTCAATGAGTGACTAATCCAAATTATTTTGTTGTGAATCGTTAAACGTATTTTCGCAGGCCGATTATTATATTGCTTTTGTGATCAGCGAAACATGTGTACTATTTTCTATCGTGGAGGGAATTTCCCAGCGCTGAAATTTTCCCTGTTCTTTCTAGAAGAATTGCATTTAGATGATGTAGTTTTTACCACAGGAAATGTGTTTTTTCCAGAGAATACGTGGCGCGAGAGGCGAAACAAACTTGAAAATCTTAAATTTTATAAGAAATATAAATTGTTAAAAAGAACTTTTTCTATTGACTAAATGCTGTATTTTTTGAAAATTCTGTCACTGTTCGTTTTTGTGTTATTTTGTTTTCATTTGATGCTATTGGGCAGTTTTTAATAAGGCACAGAAATAGGGGCTAACATTGGGGTGTAGCGTGTTTAATCCGTAAAGACGCATTCCCAGCAGATAGACGGATTTTTATGAAGCTATTATTTTTTAAATGCCATAAACTCTTACACAAAGATATTGTGATGGTTTCCTTCGGTTTTTTTTTGTAAAATTTCGTTCGGTGGTGTTATTTTTAGCTTACCAAACGCGATAAATTAGTTATTTTGAACTAAATGGTTTATGATAAAGGGTGATAAAGTAGATACCAGAAATGAAAACAACAAAAATTCCCAAAATTTTTATAATTTTCCAACAAATTTGATGACGCAGCAAAAGGTGGCTCAAAAGTAAAGGAGGGAATGTTTAAGAAAGGGGAAAAACGAAAATTTCTTTTGATGTCATGGCGTACTCAAGTCGAAGAAAGATAAAGATGTTGAAAGTCAAGATAAAGATTTTATGTTATTTGACATAAATACTTCGAAACCGTCATGGTACTATATGCACTAAAGTTCAACGAAGCCAGTTTGAATTTTCTTGTAAACATCGTTGTGTTGCCAACATGATGCGGCGCA
Organism: Phacellophora camtschatica; assembly: GCA_036873815.1. Lineage (NCBI taxonomy): Eukaryota > Metazoa > Cnidaria > Scyphozoa > Semaeostomeae > Ulmaridae > Phacellophora > Phacellophora camtschatica. Next base: position 39,905 of record JAYJMH010003454.1, on the reverse strand, counting down.
AATCGCCAGAAGATGAGCTGATTGGCCTAGGCCGCCACGGCCTCAGTTTCAAATATGACAATTCTGATTGGATAGGTGCTGATTTTTGCTTGTTTTAGGTATCAAAGCACAGGATAAGCATTCCCAAGTCTTGTTGCGTCTTAACTTGCAACATTTTCGGGAAGTTCTTTCTTTGATCTCGGCAGCATTGTTAAAAAATACACCGGGACTTGTTTGTGTTGCTTTGAGTGACCTTGTTGATATGCAGAGGGGAATTCCAGAATATTTCTTTACCTTCCCATAATACGAATAAGTTTATGCCAAGGGAGTTTTGCTGTGATGTGATTAATTATTAAAATACGTTTTTTCCCTGTGCCTAACAATATTATCAGATATAAAAATAAATTTTTCTCCATTCTTTTTGTGTCAGATGTTGTGCAGAAAAATTGTATATTTTAACATCATAACTTATGAAAAGCAGAAACTTAAATATGATAAGACTAATGGTAATTATTCTGAGATTTTAATTTTTTGTTGAATAAAAGGGGATTTGATGGACGAACCGAAAGAAAAGATTTTGCAAAAGGACAGAGATGGAGATACGTAAGTTTATAACTCCAATTCTACAGGCATAAAGTTCAATCGTGACAATTTAATTTGAGTTTTACTTAATCAAATAAGAACACTGAACTATCAAAGTTTATAACTATACTGTAAGTTTTAACTTTGCAAAAAAGTAGAAAATGTCTGAAGCTGGGATCTGAAAAAATTTAGGAAACACTTAAATACTAAAAGTTTTTAACTTTTTCAAAATTAAGTGCTAAAAATTAAGAGTTTCTTGAATTTCAAAAATGTTTTTTAAATCTGAAACAAAGGATGTTAAAGATTTGCAGGAAATGTATATTCTCATAATTGATTATATTCCATAATATAAGCATTTTCTGTAAAAGCAAAATAAATTTCTTAAAACTGAGTTAAAAAAAAGTTTGACTGAATACTGAAAGTTTTTTGTTTTTCAACAACCAGTATAGTTTCTTATGAACTTGTCCATTTAGATAAGCAAAAGCCTGTAGCATGTTTAGGTCTGTTTATCAGTGGAATTGATAAACAATTTAAAACACTTTCAAAAATTTACTAATATATAAGAAACTCTCATGGGCTGTTATTAGACTACACAGTTCCCATGTTTCCCCTGTTTCTTTTTTTACCATAAATCCTCAAAGAAATAATCTCCCACCTAAAAATTGATTTTTGCAAATAAGCCCCCTTGAATACGCCAAAGAAAACAGCAAAATTTGGTCCAAAATTTGACTAGTAATATCATGAGCACCTAGTGGACTGACCGAAATGCTACCAGATATAGCAAAGAAATGGAGGGAAACATAGAGGCTTGTGTAGTAAGTCTTAAAGCTGTTGTTTCAATTGGAGTACACTAAATTTATGTATTTTTGAGGAGAAATTTAAACTGACACGTAACTATGCAGTTTCCACATATTTTTTTTATCTTTCAGGTATCTTCATTCTGCAGTTATTCAAAACAAGATGGATGATGTCTCAAGACTGCTACAATGTGAATTTTCAAAAGATCTTATGAAAGCTCAAAACAATCATGGGCAAGTACGTATAAACAACATTTTTATTCAAAAGATTTTTCTAACAAAATTATTTTCAAAATATTTTCCAAACAAAATTATTTTCAACATATTTTTCTATATTTTATAGCTTGAAATTAGTCAAATTTTGAACAAACCACCTGCTCAAATAAGCCCCTCCCCCCCCATAAAATCATCAGCAACAATCCCCCTGCACCTAAAACTTTTGTAGTTTCATGGCATGGAAGATGTTCAAAACAAAGAAAACACATTCATATTACAGTCACACCAACCCTATATCCTTTTGGATATTGGCTAATTGGCTGGATGTGCATGCTTATTGGTCCAGTACCCTGTTGTATCGGTTTTTTATGCTTAACAATATTTTTTTCATTAACTTTTTTCCACTCAGTTTTCAGTTTTTCAACAGATTATTTTTGGTTGAAACTCGATTGAAACTTTAAGATTATAACTAAACTGTAAGCAGGTTTAGGCCTGTTTATCAGTGGAAATGATTAACAATTCAAAACACTTTCAAAATTTACTAATATATAAGAAACTCTCATGGGCTGTTATTAGACTACACAGTCCCCATGTTTCCCCCTGTTTCTTTTTTACCATAAATCCTGGAATAAACTTTCACCTCCAACTAAGCCCTCCTCAAATATGCCCCCACCTAAAAATTGATTTTTGCAAATAAGCCCCCTTGAGTGCGTGGTAAGTCAATTAGTCACATGGTAAATTGCTAGATAACAAAACAACAGAAAATTTCATGTACAGAGATTACTCTGCTAGATTAGCAAGCCAACATTTTCGTTGTTAGCATAATCATGACATCATATTAACAATATACGTCATCAATACTAGATATTTCCATGACATCGTCAAAAATAAATATATTATATATCAAAAGAAAGCCCTTATGACCCTCTCTTGAATGATGTAACTGCTGTTTCGATGAATGCTCTAAGAGAAAAGTTGTCAGGGGAAACCTAAATTCTTTTGTTACCCATTGCCAAATATGTCAGTCTATTGTTCACGTGATTGATTAAATAACAATAACGGTTACAAATTATTATTCACCTGGGATTATTCACAAATAAATTTTGTTCCCCCTCCCAACAAACCAAAATACCATGTCAATGTAGCTGGCCAGAATCTCAATAAAAGTATTGTGCATAAAACGTTCTTGGTATTATGGAATAATGTTATTGTATAATTGTAAATTTTTAGAATGCAATGCACCTGGCAACATTTGGTGGGCAAATAAACATTTTATCATTATTGATCAAACATGGAGCATGTGTTATGCAGCAAGACAACAATGGAGACACTCCAATTCACATCGCTACTCACTTTGGAAAGAATGAATGTCTGAGAATTTTGTGTGAAGATGCTGCAAAGGAGTCATTACAGTTGGCAAATGAAAAGGGTGATTCGCCTCTACATTTAGCTTTGAAAAGTCAAAACAACATTGCAGTTGGGTTGCTTTTGGAAAAAGATGTTGATATCAACTGCAAGGTGTGTTTTAAAATGAACTGGAATTATCAATATTGCATTTTTAAATTTTATTTACTCAAAATCTAAATCTAACAAAGTCTAATAACAATATATTTTAACTTTGTGTTTTATTGTGAAAATATTCACATACCTTATCAAAGAGAATGAACGGACATAAATCTAGCCTGCATGCAGACCCAAACATCTTGGATAAAATTACATTACACTAGTAATTTCCGACTTTTTGACTCTCTCTTTGAGAGAGGAATTTTAGCAAAAATCTTTGTTTTATTGAAATATGATTTTGATAGTCGAATTCTTCGACATTAATTCTGCCAAATAAGAAAAAAGTGTTTTGGGTGTCTGTTCTCTTTTAAATAAAATAAAAATTATATTAAATAAAAATTAAAAAATTACTGAAAAAACTTCTTTTTTAAACAGTAATCGGATCAGATCCTTTGCAAAAAGAGGTAATGATATTTTAGCTGATGCTATTACTAGTCTATGAATTTAATAAGATATTGATCATATTGATTTATTAAAATATTATATTTATTTTTTACAGAATACGAAAACAGGTGAAACGTCTCTTCATTGCGCAGTTGAAAAAGAAAACCAAGAAATTGTTAAAAAATTGCTCGATTGTGGAGCTGATGTAAATGTTGAAACTGGTGCCGGCGATACCCCTTTACATTTTCTTATCACTGCAAACCAACGCGATTTAGCAAAACTGTTGCTTGATAAAGGTGGAGACATTTATAAAAAGAATAACGATGGAAAATCACCGCATGATCTTGCAGATAAAACAGTAAGTGTTGTACCTGATAGCCCAAAGAAATTTCCCTACCTTTACAAAGCTGCTGAGTAGGAGATTTAGTTTTGATAATAACAGAAACGTCTTTGCCCCGTATATTTGTAACTTCTGAAAACCTCCAGTACCGTATAAACTTGAACAAAAAATTTCCATGTTCCGCCTTCAGATGCACTGATGTCGTATATTCCATAAATTTTGACCGACCCCTTACGACATTGCACCCTTTTCAGCTATTTCGGTACGAATTGAATATGGCATAGTTTGCACTATCTTAGCATGCGTGCAGAACTCTACAAATCAAAATATCTTGTATATGATTGTACATCTTAATAATTAGAGATATATTCTATTAGAGATATTTTTTTTGCGCTGTACAATACCTAAGTTAAGGAAATGCCTATATTTACATGTAAAAAGTTCCAGGATAAATTGCATTTCAAAAGCGGTAGATCTTATATATGTACATGAAGTCTACGTTTAAGCTACACTGTTTGGGAAATCGAACTAATCCCCATATACACTCTACGCTGCCTTGGCAAAAATATAGCATGCACACAACTGGCTGAATGAAATATTGTTATGAAAACAGCATGAAAACGGAGACACTATGTCATATCCATTTGAAGCCAGTTGTCGTATCGTATTTATTTCATGCCACGTTCGTGAGAATATCATGCCGGCAAAGTGTAACGAGAGGCCAACACGGCATGAATGGGGTCTTGGTTTCATTTGTTTACTTAAAGTGTTGTGCATTGAAGCATTATTCGTTTATTCTTCTTAGATGCAAAGATTTATGGTGAGAAACCGTCAAGATAGGAAGAAAAGGCGACCTAAACGGCCCAAGGACGACACAGCAAGCGTTGATCAAAAGACTAGAACTGAAAATGTTTCTAGTGCTTTATTGCAGTCGTCAAAACAACCGTGGATTTTGTCTAACACGGGCAAGAAGTCGAGGCCATTTGAAGATGGGGAAAGACCAGCTAAAACACACGACACTGTTTCCCGTGTTGGACCGCATCACGCTACAAACGAAAATAGATTCCAACCAGAAAGATGGGAAATGATGTTAAATATTGAATCAGGTATGGAAACTATCGTTGTAACTTTAAAATGTGATACAAATGATGATAAACTTGATGATAAAATGATGCAAATATTTTATCCGGTCAAAGTGGACCACAAGAACTTTAACAGCTAAATAGCTATGTCTTAGTTTATTGACATTAAATTCGATAGCTCCAGGACTTAAGCTTATGACTTCTGCAACATTTGGTCTTGTTGGATAGCAAGTATGCCTTCCAAAAACCTTCCGGATTTATCCGGATTAATCCGGATTTTGCTCCCTAGCTATAGTCAATAAAAAAATGCCCTCTGGTCAACTGGAAATTTGACAATTAAAAAAATAGGATTGGAGATTTTATCATTGTTAAAAACTGTTTTCTCAAAGAAAGAAAAATTTGAAAAGAATGAGTTGTTTTACCTCATCATATTTTTTTCTTGATAGATCATATTCCTGAAACTCCAGGTGAATTTGAAAATATTTCGCTTCCATTTACTGCGTATTCAAGAATGCCACGCACAGAAGGAGCAAACGGCAAGGTTGATGTCACAAGCCAAGTTTTTGCTCGCAAAGAATATGGAGCTGGAGCTTCGAATTCAAAAGGAACAGGAACAGCAAGTTTTAGTGCGGTTTCTCTGCCAGACGAACAACAGCCATCTACTCAAGAACAGCTGGTTGCATGGATTAAAAATCATACACCAACTGCCTACTCTCGCCTTACAAATCTTGGCACCCAAATTGTAACCTCAAATTCACAAAGCACAAACCCATGCCAAGGAGCAATAAACCAAAATGAAGACTTGAGTGCAGCTATTTCTATGAGTATGTTGGACCTTGGAACCTTGCAACAGGATATTCCAATGAGAGAAAATACTCCAGCATTGCAACACGTTCCAGGGAATGATATAATTTTGAATTACATTTTGGAGCAGTTTGGTAATCTATCGCCAAATACTACGAATGCTATATCACAGCAACATTTCAGTCGTGCTGTTTCGCAAACTGCTCCATTGCAATCGAATACTTCCTTGCAGTCACTTGAATCTTCACAAGTATTTCATAATAATGCAAGCATTGACAGTGCATTATCTGCAATGGGTGTCGTAGATTCGAAGGACACCGATTTAGCATCTCAAATGCCGCAACTTGCCCGTCATGTTGAGTTTATCGCGCAGCAATTTGGATTAGCTCCAGCGGATGTTTTCTTAAAACTATTTTCTGGCAGCAACACAAACAACTAAAAGTAAATTGTATATACAGTAAGTTATTCTAATAAATGATATTTTGTATTAAAGTGTGAGTTTGTTTACATTTTGGGATTAGCCAATCACATCACTTAAGTTTCTTCACTTGTTTATTAATACAGCGAACTGATTGGCTGTTTCCAAAGTGTAAACAAAACAAAGGGTTTGGTGAAATACGAAATTCTAAATGCTAGTTATTGTTATAATTTGCGAACGCGCGATGCGGTATATGTGGAAAAAATATACAAAAATGAGAAATAGCCTCCACTGCGTAAACCTGAATGTGCGTCATTCTGAAACGAAAAATCGACTGAACACATAATCCAACGGAATCCGCCATTAAGTCCGCAATTATGGTAATTTATCAATCTTTGGAGATATTGCATTTTCGATCCTCGAATTGGATTCTGCAAAGAAAGTTTAGTTTAACAACCAATTTCTACAGTTCTATATACATTATTGTCAAGATTGTAGCTCTGTAAAGATTTCTAAATGTATGTTGGGGCTATGACCATGAAAATGATGGAGGACAAATGCAATTAAAAATGCAATTTCTCAACCATTTTATAAGTTTTAATCGTGGCAGCGCGATAATGAAAAAATGGGTTGCTGTTATACGAACGAAGACTTTTGCAATGAGAGATTCAAGCATAAAATTATACATTATTGGTGTGCGCCGAGACAACTTTGCGTGAGAGCACCGAAATTACCAGGGACCGCAGATCATATTTTGGGTTGGAAGGCTATGGCAAATTTTTAGGAACATATTTTAGATTGGGTGCTATGACGATTTTCACAATAGGCGATATAAACATTTTAAGCATTCATGATTTTCATATCTTGTTAAATTTGTATCTTATTAAAATCTTATTTAAAAAGTAGCCAGCTAGCCAGAAAATTTAAAGGGCATTCTTAAAGTGCGCACGCACTGGAGGTATGAGAAGAAAAGGGGTAAATCAAAGGTGAACATCTATTGTTATAGTCAACTTTCTCCGTTGTTCTTTTGTGCACAATTAAAAAATAGTCAAATTAATGCGATACTTTATGGATGCCTCTTAGTTAAAATTTCTAGGGTATCGGCCGGATTTACTAGGCAGTGGGATATCTCAGACACTTGCAGTTTTGAACAACCAAAAACCCCCCACAAACACTAATAACCGTCAAAAAATGAAAAATGAATGATCTAAGAAGTTTCACAAAGAATAAGTTCTGATTTTGAAATGTTTGCGCCGTGTTTTGGTTGTTCAGAACTGCAAGTGCCTGAGATATCCCGCTGCATGATGAATCCCGCCGATACCCTACTCGTTGTGATACCAAAAATAACTGATAAGTCAAGCTAGTTTGTACGTTATAATACATTGTATGCTCTGAAATTTGTTCCGTCAGGAAGTAATTAAATAAAGAGTAAATTGTTCGTTTTTGAACTTTTTAAAATTAGGCTCAACATTAGTTTCGAGCAAATCAGTTTTCTAACTTGCTCTGTTATTTGGAGTTATTTGATGTATATTGCCTAGACCTCTAATTTAGGGAAGATATGATAATTTACATGTAAACTAATTACACAATGTATGTTGACGTTTATAATTTATTTATTTCATTGCATATATTATAAATGCGTCTTTTTATTCGCTGCTTTACTGCTATATGCAACTGCTTCCCAAAAGTTTGGAAACGATTGAGCAAAAACCTCGGCTCGAACAACAAAATGTTTCAGAATAAATGTACGAACTTCCTTGGGCTTCAAAAGCGTCAGGTTTTAGATCGAATATATATTTTAGAATTTCAATTTGTAAATGACTCGGTAAAAACGCTATTTTTACGTTTTTCATGGGAGTTTTTCTGAACAGGCCTAAAATCTAAGGGGGATAAATTAAAATTGCCATAAAATATCATAAGTGGGTCATCAAATGAGTCTTGGCGGGAACATCAGTCAGTTTAAAAAAAGTTCAAAGCCAATCACTATCTTCTATTCCTGATGCATGATTTGGCGGGAGCATCAGTCAGATTTTAAAAATTATTTAGATAACCAATCAAATTGTCAGACAAAAGAGTCATTCTGGCGGGAGCATCAGTCAGATTCAAAATATTCGATTTGACATGCAACTGTCGTCTAAAGTGCATTTACAAATTAAGGAGAAGTATCGAAGATAGTTCAAATTATGCTACAAAGAAATTAAATGCATGCATTTGATTCGATTATTTGAACAGAGTTGCAGCTTGAGTTTCCGGAGTTTCTATTCAATACAGTCAGAAAGACCACCGGTCTCAAAACCGCCTCCCAACGAGGCAGTGAGGTAGGGATTTTTTGTTTTAAAATCCAGCTTGTTTTTCTTGTTAAATTGTAAGGCTTGTAAGGCTCATGAATAATTCAGTAATCTTGATTTTAAAAGCTGTTGTTTTTGTTTTATTTAGAAAAGTCAATTAAATTTTACAATGCGAGAAATCAAAAACAAAAATGTTAACTACAAAGTTTTGTTTTTTTTTCCTATTTTGTAGTTAACGTTTTTATTGTGATTAATTTTATACTTGCAGACCTATTTTTGTTTTTGAAATTAGGGACGTGACCATTTTTACATTGGTATATCAAAGCGTGCCCCCAAAAAAGTCTAGGGTTATGCCCACAGACTCCCACAATTTATGTGCCTTCGGCGCAAGAGCATCAGTCACATTTGCCCTCTGAAGCCCCAACAACTAAAACGAATAGTTCCTAATAGTTATGTTCAATCTGTTTGGTGATGTCAAAGGATTCAAAAAACTTTTTACTTTTTACTATTTACCACATTTACAAGTTTCTATTCGTAGGCCCGAATCTTTATGGTTTGGCATCGGTTAGGGGCGTCAAAATCACGATTTCAATATCATTTATAGGTGTGTAATTCTGATTATTATTATTGAAAGTTTAGTTAGCAATATTTTTACATGCATAAGGGTTCCTTTACACGAGAAACTTGAGACTGAGCCTGAGTTGGGTTTGATTTTCCAAATGTTTGGATGTTAAGATTGGTTGAGATGATTATCATATTGTGTTGCTTTTCGTTGTATGACTAAGATATGCAACTGGCGTCTAAAGTGCCTTGCAGATATTTCAACTCAAACCGGAACGAAAATCCCCTTTGTGTGTGATTGGTCGGCCCCTAAATCTATGCTAAAACTCAGCGGCAAAGTCTTATTTTTTAAAGGGGTTGTGCTTAAATGAAATAAATACGGCCAGAGACAACCACATCAAAAACAATCAAAAGCCTCACAAAACTACACCAACCCTGGCATGTTTCCTCCACAGCGTGAATGGATGAATGTCCTTGAAACAAGACGAACAGGTTTGTCCTTCCCAGTACCATTTTCTACGCAGACTCACATAACATCTCATTAAGTTTTTGTTGTTGTTATTACCAAGTTGTCCTAGCAACTAATGAACTTTTGATCAAGGTCACCCAGAATGCATCATTCATAATACACTGCAAAAACAAATGTCATTGCGCCCGAGAAGCAAATTTTTCTGTACATTTTTGTACAAAATTAACTAAAAACTTAGCTTTCTGTGGGTAATTTCAGCGTATTTTGTGTTATTTTATTTCAAAGATTTGAAAAAGTGCTCTCACTAAAATAACGCCATGTTTTTTTTTTGGGGAGGGGGGAAACTTGACTGTTGATTAACAATTTCGTCAGTCGTGGATTCTGGACATCAATTTCGTTGATTAGAGCGGCACTGCGCTTACATATTTTATGAAAACTATACTTTTAGAAACTTAATTATCTGACACAAGCTTTCTTTATAGAGTACTTCACAAATTAGTCAGAAGTGAAAGTAGTGAAATAATATAATGACGAAATTATGAGCTATATCTCTATTAAAAAGTGTAATTTGTAAGGGATAATGGAAAATTTATTTTACAGGCCGGTTCAAAACAAAAATAAATTTAAAAAAGGGAAAGCCTCGCTGTGAACAACGTCTTTAAAGGTATCTGTGCCGAGTATAGAGAAAATTAAAATGTCACAAAACGATTGACTAGATTTTCTTTAATTTTGTGTTTTTTTCAAATTTTATAATTGATATATATATATATACATTATTTACCCTGAATGCTAGATCGATTATTGTTGAGGAAATTTCAGTGTACCTGAATTCAAAACTGAATGTTAAATCGATCAAAATATAGGGGGAAATCAATGCCCCGTTGAAACTGGAGCCACAAAATATAGTTGCCTCGTCTTGGAACAGTACAAAAAAGTTGCATTCACAACTGGCCCTGTTGTAAAATATATTTTGCACTGTCTCTAAATGGTTTTAAAATAAATTAAATATAATGAAACTTCGAAGTAAAGACAATAGGACCATTAGCCTTTCATGTTTTCAATATGTTTGAGGAGAAAAATGTCGGCAAACAGGCAAACGGCAAAAGAAGAGTTAACAAAATTATAAGACTTATCGTCTCGAATAATATGACACAAAACTTTTATTTACTTCAGTGTCGTGATCAAGAGCTCAAAATCAAAGCAAGTGGACAGTAGTCGCTGGCGACCGTTAGCAAATATTTGGATTTATATTTTCAATATAAATGGCTGCATCTGTTATAACTGTTTACAGAAATGGAGATTCGTTTCAGAATGGGAAACGTCTCGTGCTTAATCGCAAAGAAATAAGAAATTTTGAAGCACTTTTGGACCGTGTCACGAAAGACACACGCTCCCAAGTTGCTGTTCGAAGCATTCGCACTCCAAGCCAAGGTCATAGGGTTGTTGACTTGGATAAATTGCAGAATGGAGGAATTTATGTTGCTGTTGGTCCGGAAAGATTCAAGAAGTTGGAGTGAGTATAGGAATTTAATCTTGTGTAACTGTAACTAACTATTTATCTAGTCCGATCATCTTTTGTTCTGCAGTAATTAATATATTAAAAAAACATTTTTAAGTTTAGACCAAACAAAGAGACGTAGTCTATCGTAGTAGGCCAAGGAAGGAAAGGAAGCAACTCCCAGAAGGGAAAGGGAGAGGGCCAAGAAAAAAGGAGCACGTGGTAACGCCGATCCATCATACTGGGGGCACTTTTCTTTAAATATTTTCCAAAAAGAGGGCACATTTTACCAAAAAGCGGAGGGTCCCGCCAAACTGGATTCTATGTAGCCTACGTCGGAGATATCCGGCGTGGAGTTACGACTTTTTATTGTTCTTCTTGGCGTAAATATCCGGCGTGGACTTTACATGGAATCCACTCTGGGTCCCCGCTTGTCCTACATCACTGTTTTACACTAGACATGACGAGAGGGTGCTTGAATTTGATTTGTAAAGAAAGCCTTTGAAACATGAAATGCAGTGAAAGAATGAGAATTTAATTAAAATGGGATAGGAATAAAGATGTAATTTGTTACAATCTAATTGTTGTTGTGGTGTATAATAAGCAGAACAAATTTATATTTTAAATGTTTTGAAATTTGATCATAACAATTTATGTAATTGTTTGTGGTTTCTATTATCATTTCAGGTACAAAGAAATAAGTAGTTTGCCATTGCACAAACAGAAGCTACCAGAACAGGTACTTATTATTTTATTGACCAGATTACATTTTACTACAACTTTCTGTTAAACAGTTAAACAATGCTTGCAACAATCATCAAAAAGCTCAAGCACAGAAAACTAAATTTATTGGCGCTCCCTCGCAAAATAATATTATAGCAAACTTAATAAGCTCACCTGAAGTTGTCTATGTTTTTGCTTTCATCCAGTGATATGCTGGCTGTTTTCCCCAGGGTGGCAGCACCAAACCTTTCGAAATCCTTACAGGCAACAACATGTGCCTCCCCCCAGGCCACCCCACTACTGCTTTCATCTTTTCTTTCAGGTTAATTGTTAATACCTGGAATAAATATATGCACTATTACATATTATGTATATCTTCTTTTATATTGTATGTAAAACATTTTTTTCAGATCATAAAACCAGTGGTGCACAGTAGAGTAATTGCATCTGGAAGAGCAAGAAAAGTTGCTGCTGCTGAACCCACTGCAAACAAAACAATATTGTAAGTACTATCAAGTTTTGTTTTGCGGCTGGTTAACAAGATTTTTAAATTAGAATACATAGATAAATGGGTGTACATATGGGGAGAATTGATCTTCACCAATCATTGGTCATATAGCTTCAGTAATATTTATACCACATGCACCAGAAGAAGGTAGACATATTAAAATGGGCTACCAGTAATGCTTAAAGCCGATTTAGATGATTAAAATTTAAATCAATTTCTGAGATGCTAAATAAGTTCGAAATATTTTTTCCAATTTTTTTGCGTTTTTGGTTGTGACACCATTTCGCACTCTCCTGTAAAAAATGTGTGACAAATTTTTCTGTTTTTGAAGCAAAGGCTTCATAATCTTTAGATATTGTTATGTATGTAATTTTGTTATGGTGCTAGGGCCTGCAGAAAGGCTTTGTAAGCTAAAAATTAGAGTTTTAAATTGGAAACCAAGGCTACAGAAATTTGGTCAGTATTGTTTGAAGTTATTTTAAAAAGAATTCAAAAGGTTATTTAATCCTTTTGTTATTAACTGTGTTCTTGTGGCAGCTTAACTGTGACAAAATCCTTCAGGTACAGGGCAATATGAAAGAAACCTGGAAAAACATTAACCAGGTAATAAATAAAAGATCCAAGTCAACCAACATTGATCCATTAAAATAATCTGATTGGGAGTTTACCAATAAGAGAGGATATTTGAGACCAAATACATCGATATATTGATCCTAATGGCTTAGTGATACTTAACCAACTCTTGTTTTGTCATATAGATCAGCCTACAGGCCACACGGTTGCTATGTGTTGACATGCTCCTGGTTACAGTTTCATTCATTGTCACATTTGTTTGTATTGTAACTTTTGGAATGGATATATTATTTTTCTTATTTAAAGACATCAGGAATGCAATTGGTAAAATAAAAACAACAAAAATGTTCTGGAAACAACACCATTGCTAGCTACTTCTTAAACTAGCATCGCCTTACTTTGAAAACTCCTTTTATTTTTAATACCTCTATTCAAACCAGTCAATTGCCTAATACCTGGAAAACTGAAAGTAACACCCATTTTTAATGTTTTTGATAGGTCATGTTAAATTGCAGTAATGGCCAATATCAGTTCTCCCTGCTATTTCAGACTCTTTGAGAAGCTTGTTTTCAACCAATTATACCCTTATCTGAATTTTTTACTTTCTTCTAACCAATCAGAGTTAATGGCACTTCACTCCATAGTGACGTTTGCTAAAAAATGCTGACTGGTATAATGGGTTTTATGCTGGACATATTATTTATATGGTGGTATTCATATATCTTAAAAAGGCATTTGATACGGTTGATGACAACATTCTTTGTCAAAAAGTGAAACACTATGGTCTTCAACGAAAGGAACTGTTGTGGTTCAAATCATGTTTCTACTGGACAACAGTATTGCAAAGCAGGCAGAATAGATTTGGAAGTGGGGAACATTGAAGTTGGTGTTCCACAAGGCTCATGTCTGGGACCACTTCTTTTTCTGATCTCCCCAATGCTATCCAATCTTCTACTGTCTTCATGCATGCTGAGGATACCAGCCTTTGTCTGCTCTGCAGTCAAAGAACATTGACTAGCCTGCATGCAGACTCAAATCTGTTTCTCTGCAAAAGAGGCTGAGGATACCAGCCTTTGTCTGCTCTACTCTTTGCAGACTCAAATCTGTTTGACGGAGGAGAATTTCCAATGAAAATTTGAATCTGAAAATTCATGGGGATAAGCTTGATATTGTAAACAAAACTAAATAAAGAATAAAAATTGATGATAATTTGAACTGAAAATAGCATTGGTACCTTAATAGCATTGGTGTCTAGAGCCATTGGTACCTTAAAACATTCCAAATAGATTCTTCTAATTAATTCCCAAAAAACTTTACGTACGAGTATTGTGGAACCTTATTTTCGTTGTTGCTGCTCAGTCTGGGGGATGTTGTGGCCATGCCGAACTAAATCGCCTACAAAAGCTTCAAAACAGGGTTGCTATGATACTAACAAGCAGCATTCCTCTCATTCCAGACTACTCAGTCCAGAGTCTTGGTTGGAAGACAGTCTATGAGCTAATTTTTTATGAACAAAATTAACGGTCTTCAAGTCAGTCAATGTTCTTGCTCCAGCATACATCAGAAAACGTTTTAATATAGGTAACTTTTCCTGTAGTTCTCGTAGACTGCGCAACACAGCCACTGACCTTAGATTACCTAAAGATTATCTTCAAATGGCAAACATTGTTTTTCATGTAGGGGCGCAAAAATATTGAACAGCCTTTCAGTTTAAAGTACGCCCAACATTGTGACCCAAAAACAACAACTGCAGGCCCGTATTAAAAATGCAATTGCATAGTAGCATTACATGAAATATTGTATCAGCATTACGTCATCAGAAAGTCGTTTGAACAATGTTTTGTTTATCAGGTCACCTTGACAGCCTTTATATTGTCCGTTTACTACGTCATTAATCTGAAAACGCATTTTTCCATTCCGTGATATAGGTCATTTATAGAAACAAATTTCTAAACTGCACAAATATCAGGCTTAACCTCTGCAATGGAGCGGCTTATCAAAGATTAGAATTGATATTGTCAATCAGCGTGTTTGTTTTGTTTCTCTCATATACCCCCGCTCCATCGAATAATTTTGATTTCATTTCGATTCATTTTGGTATTATTTATGAAATGCCTTTACAAAATAGAGTAATGAAAAATAAAAGAACAAACAAACTAAAAAGTCTAACTACCATGGGGCGAAACCGGTCTGTAGCCGATTGCTTGAGGAGTAAATGGTATTCTCCCAAAAATACTTTAAAAACTAATTTAGTCTGCGTACAGTAGTGGTGTGCACAAACCGAGCTTCGTTCAATACCATCTGTACGCAGGCTAAACAGAATGAACTAATTAGGCTAAAAAGAAACGTTAATCGGCAGTAAATCTAAACATTAAGCTGTGTGTTATCTGCAGTTTATTTCTAAATCGCACTAGCTGTGTGTGTGTTATCCATTTTGGCATACTTTCGCAAATGAAAAGCGTTCTTTGTGCATCTTTGAAAATTAATATCTTAAAACTGGTAACTATTAACTTGAATAACACCACACGTTTTTCATAAGAACAACCTTTATTAGAAACGCCAGCCCGAGGTTTTGTTATTTTGGCATCTTCATTGAAGAACCGTAGAGATTTGTTTTCACAATCTCTGTCAAAATTTTGTTGCTGTGTTTTATCGTTATGTATGTGCGCAAAGGCTGCTGGGTAGCAATGTGTCTTTAAGTACAAGAGAAGCATGCAGGAGTTGAGCGTTTGACCAGAAAATAAAATTAAAGGACGTTTATGAGAGGGGTGTGGGGTGAAAAGTTTGTAAAAATCACTCCAGAAATGAGAACAAATCCAGGCTTGAGTATTATGAACACTACAGAAATGAGAACAAATCCAGGCTTGAACAAATCCAGGCTTGAGTTTTTGTTTGTAATTAATTTGGCATCACGCAACATCCTTATGTTTTCTTTTGAACTGTCATGATTTTTAAAAAAGAGACAAAACTAAAGATTTTCTAAAACCAACGAAACCTTTCTTTGATTTCAGTCCCTTCTTTAATTAGTTTATTATTATGTGCATGTACTATTTTGATAATTAATGTGTGTAATTAAAGCTTGAACGTGCTTATTTAGTACCATGCTGAAGGCATTTCTAAAAAGCTCAGTTTTTAATTATTTCATTTGATGAGTTTTTCTTTGAGAATATAACAGCTGCTTTAACTGCTAATTCTTGTAATGTATTTTTTACTCTTTTTATTCATGTATTGCATCATAATCATTATAGCTAAAAGAGCATCACTGTATTTCCGATAAGTGCTCCTTTGAACATTTATCTTTGCAGCCACTAAGCAGGCATTGCAGAGTAGACCGGGTGCGCCAAAAAAAGTGGAGCATCTTTGACGAGCTACCAAAAATCGTGTACTGCACGGATTACAGTGATTAAAGTTGATATTCACGTCAAAAAGACTAAACCAGTTAAAAACAATTTTTGGCGATTTTTTTCGACGCTTGTTCTTCCGTTTTAAGCGATTTTCAAAAAATTGTCGATCTTACAAAATCTCGAAATCACTGAAAAACGTTGATCAAATTTCAAAAGCTTGAGAGCACATGGACGAAGAGAGGTCCCCGCAACCATGTCAAAGACTCTTTCAGTTTTCGTGAATTAAAGACTCTTTCAGTTTTCATGCGTTTTCAGTTTCATGCGTCATTTTTCGCAGTTTGAATAAAGGCTTTTCGTTTTCTTTCAAAGCATGAAGTCAATGTTTTGATATCAATGTTTTTGGATATTTTCAAGCTTCAATGAGATCGACAACTTTTTGATAATCGCTTATAACGGAAGAACAAGCGTCGAAAAAAATCACCAAAAATTGTTTTTAACTAGTTTAGTCTTTTTGACATTAATACAAACTTTGATCCGTGCAGTACACGATTTTTGGTAGCTCGTCAAAGATGTTCCGCTTTTTTTGGCGCACCCGGTATTGGGAGATGAAAAGCATAATCTCTCATTTATAACACTTTTTTTTTTAGATTTTTACCTTCCTAATTTTACGAACTTGCTATCCCCACCCTTCTCAAAAACATCGTTAAAGTGCTCAAATACCGTATACTGTTTTTGTACACGTTTTTTCTTACGAGAAACCTGGCTAAGGCTCCACTAGTGAAAGTTTTTAGTAATTTATTTACCATTTTTGACCAATTTTCACTAGTAAAAGTTTCTTAAAAGTTTCTTAATTGCATATGAAAAAATGCCATTTTTTACTAATGCATTCTTTTTTTCAAATAAAAACATTACAAAAACTGGGTATGTATTGTACAGGATAAAAAGTCTTCACTGCGTCAATCATCTAACATCATGTTCACTCTATTAAAATCATTGATCATTATGTAACCTTCACTAAAAATTTCAAAAGTTTCTTAGCAATTTTTCATTCATTAGTAAAAGTTTCTAAAATTTTCGTGGGTTTCACCATTGAGTTGGCAAAAAAAATCTTTTTGCCAACAACTGTTTATTTGGTGTGTTATAAGTGTTGTTCTTCAAAACAAAGAAAATTCTCCTTCGCAGTGTTTTTCATTGAGACTACTCGCTTGTTCTAGCTTTTAATAATGGCTACCAGCCTACACAATGGAATTATCAAGCATATAGACTACACGTTTTTTATATATCAGGATCCTTCGCTTCAAGTTGAGGCTGAAAGTTCCTTATTGTTTTCATGAATTTTTGCGGATTTTGTACCCCCCTGTGATTCTAACAACTTGAAAGTACTTTTCAAGGCATGTTCTAAACATTTGCACACTTAATTTCTATTTAATTTAAATACTTTTTGAGATTCCTAAATAATTTACCCAAATCTCAGGCTAAAGTTCCTTATAAAGGTGTTCTTTAATTAAAAAAAGCGTTCCTTAATTTAAAAAAAGCGCTCATAGATCACTTTGCTTTGCTGACACGATGTTAGTAAAATTTTAGTTTGTGGTGTAAGCTTTGTGATTGAATCAGGGGCAGCAGGGCCAAAATGTGCTTTTTTCTCTCCAAATATGTTTGCTACATAAGATATTCAACACAAACACAATTTAATCCTTAAATGTTACATTTTAGGAAAGATTATGATGGACTTTGCACAGTATTTATTCAATTTTAATTTGTTTTCTTTCATTTTACAGTGTTTTTCGAAATGGCGATGACAAACATCCATCTTTTAAAATTCTCCTTGACAAACGTTTACTGCACACACCAATGGACACTGTAAGTTTTTGTTTATTAGTATTTCATTTCTTTTACTTTTCTTTTATTTGAGCCTTCTTTCTTTCATTTCTGTTTGTTAAATAATCAGTTTTTATTGTGTTAGTAGCTACAGCAGGGCTACATCTGTTATTTAGCTCATACATTGCTAGGCTACATAGGATAATGACCTTCGGATAATGGCCTGATGATCACTATAGGGGTACAAGGAAACAGGAGAACATTCTTAGAATAGAAGGAAACAAAGAAACACAAAAAATCAAGATCCAAAAAACAATTGAGGGAACTTTGGCAGTTTTAGAGAGGGAACATGTACCCCCTAAACGACCCCCTCCTTACTCTCATTTAATTTTTATATATCTTATTATAAGATACGTTTTAGTTGTGACACAATAATTTTTTTAGTAGCTGCTTCCTAACGAAAATCTTTTCTCAATTCTATGCAGCTTTAAATTAACCTAGATGTACACTCATGCACTTGTTGTTGTTATGTTGAACCATAGCAGTAAACATAACAATTTCTGTAACTTCAAACATTCATACATTTTGTCTCGGCTTCCCGCTGATATTATCACTAAAAATTGTTGCTTATTTGCAAAATCATGTTTGCAAAATCATATTTTCAAACCACGTTCTTATGTTTTATTCATGCTCATGGGATTACGGTCTTAAGAAAAGGATGTGTTTCATCGAAAATGTTTCATTTTTTTGTCGATTTTTTTCACACAGCAAATATTAATATTAACGAGATCAAGTTGTATAATTTTATGAATGAACAAGGATCTTTTGTTAATACCTTTTCAGACAGAAAAACATATTTTGCAGCGAGGTTTCGGGAAATTTGCTTCTCAAGAAATCACGTTAATTATTCAAAATTGCTTGGTTTCTTGGAAGCAATTTGTGCTTTAACCATTTAACGCCCGGGTTTATTTCTGCCAAACAGTCAAATCCAATGCAACTTTTATTTTGCAGGGGGTAGCTTATTCAAACCAAATTAATTTATATGATAAACTTACGTTGAAATATCTGAAATTAATATCAAGTTCTGCCCACATTTACCTCCTGAAAATATGACGTTTTACGTTGTTTGTCAATGGACCATATGGCCCTTCCCGGGGTAAGAGCTTTAGCAAATCCATCTGTAAAATTTCTACTTGTGAACTTATGATAGGCATGCTTTCGTTTGATTAAGTCTGTCGTTTGTCTTTGGCAAGCCTTTCTTTGCACATTTCTCGTTACGCTTTCTCGTACATTTCATTGATTACGTTTTCATTTTATTCAACGTGGAATAGAATTCCCTTGTAAATATTTTCAAAGCAAAAATTAAACAGATTGAAAATCTCATAATGTTTAAAAGATTTTATGAGCCTTACGTTTGTGGCATTGGCTACATTTCTAGATAAGAGATTTAATCAAAATGCACATTTACCAACTTTTCAACACCATCACAATAATTATAATTCAATCCTGTGAGTACTGGGTTGGGGGGTGCTACATCCCTCCAAAAAATCATCATTCACCCGGACAAAAATTGTCACACAAATTCCGGCATATGATTCAATAATTTCAAAGGTCGAACATTGGAAAATTTATGTCCGTGATAGGGTGTTGGACGATGCTGCAAGTAAATAAAGGAAATAGAAACAGTTAATTCGAATGGCGAATCGAATGGAATGTAGTCGGATCGGATTCAGTGCTTTTTTGTTCGGATCGGATCAGTGCCTTTCTGCTCGAATAAACGAATGATACATACAAATGATATAATTCGAGATGTTAAAAAAATTTGATCGCAGAAACCAAATGGGTCAACTATAATATTGAGAAGCTAACTTTTACAGCTAAACTTGCGGGTATGAAATCTTTTCTAAATATAATTTCTAATTGCTTTTTTATTCTGTGGACTTAAAGATCAGAGTCCAGAAAAGTGATCAACCTTCCTCCGAACATGAAGTTTTGTCTTTAGCATCCTTCTTCATTAAACAACATAATATATGCGTGGTTTGGGTGTGGCGCATAATTTTCCTTTGTTTCCTTCAATCTTTCTCGTTTCCCTGACTCTGTTGAAGATTTTGTTTGTCAAAACATTTTTTGCCATTATTTGAATTAATTCGTTAAAGCGATAGAAACTGGGCAAGATAAACAATGCTTTATTTTTTTTCAAAGCTGTTTTTCTTCTTGATTTGTATTTTCTTATTATGAAAAATGGCTGTCTAAATGATATTTTAACAAACTTGCATTTGTTTAATAAGATCTATATTTTCTTAGATACTGCAATTCATAACTGAAAAAGTAAGACTGCGAACTGGGGCTGTGAGAAGGTAAGACAAATTTTTTCATTTTTTTATCATCAAGTTATATTATTTTTCCATTCCTACTTTTTACTGGATATCTCGTGAGGGAATCTTTATTATCAAGTCAACATGAGATGTCAATTACGATGCTTTTGTGATAGATAAATAAATAGCTAATTGATGAATAAAAAATAGAATAATCTCTAAATTGTTATTTTTTAGCAAGACAGGAAATCTTTTAGCTAATTTTAGATTTTTTAGCAAAACAAAAACTAAAAACTTATTTGGTTTTTTGTACGAAAAAATAATTTTAAGATGAGAGAGAAACTCTAGTTTTTATGATTTTTCAAACGCCTGTATTTTTCAGGTCATTTGGTGGAAAAGCAATTTCTTGATTTCTTTACTGTCATGACAGATTTTCCAAACTATTTTCTGCCTAATTTAGTTTTTTCCAAAGTCAAATTTCATAAAAAATAAAATAAGTTGTGCTGAACAGTAATATCTCGCCAATGACGTATAAGAAACCACAACAGGAAATTATTTTTGGAAATTGATTAAAAATGTTAATTTAATTGACAGAAACCATTTCAGATAATAGAGGAGCATTGCTATGACTTTTCTATCCAATTATTGGCAGCATACATCTGCCCAACTGTACCACACTTGCCAAAATATTAAGAAACTGAACAGGCTGATTTTCAAAAACCTGTTTGTTATTGGCGGATTTTTACTGTATTTCAAAAAGATATTTTTATCTACCTTAGTAATTTTACTTTTGCAGCATGTACACTTAAGACGGCATACCTGTTGAGGAGCCATCACAGATAAAAACTCATAAAAAATACGTGGCTGTGGGATTTGGTAAAAAGTTTGTCAAATTGGCTTACAATGAAAAGGTGCTTTGAGCCTAACCCCCAGACGTGGTGTAGGGCCTAAAATCAAGTCTACATCGTCAGAACCGCCACATCGCAAGGTGAATTTTAGCAATTCATAGAAAATTACTTTTGGTTTCGTACTCGCTGTTTCTTACATTTATTTGTTTCTTCATTTGATAAAAAAGATATTATATTGTTGACGCAATGATGTGTCTTAAAGCCTAATTAAGTTTTAGAATTCTTAGGTCGATGCAGACACCGTTCCAGAGCCTGGAAATGTAGGACAGATTGAGTTCCGGAAATTGTTAAATTTTGAAAAAATGTTTTAATAATGAGTTTTAATAATTGTTTGCTTTGATCGTTTGTTAATTCTTTGATTTATTTTCCAGAGGAGATCCAAGCCCCAGACGAAGTCGTTGGTTTTAAATTTTGCTATCGTTTAATATTTTTCTTCCATTCAGTAAAGTCCAAATAAAAAACCTTTATACCAGACTATCTTTAGATTAACGTTCACGTCAGAGTTTTCTGTAATACAGTGTGATATCTGTGATATAAATTGAATTTCACAAAGTATTCACAACAAAGACTTTTATGAAATGATGATTCTTCTAAATCAAAATCAAATCTGAAATACTGCTTTTTTTCGAGAATGAAATTACTTTATTAACGAACATTACCTACTGCGATTATTTGTGTAAAATTTTTTTTCATTCTTGTGTTTTTGTTTGAAGAAATCACGGTAAAATAAAACACTTTGAAGACATGTTCCTGTTATGCAGTCTTCAATTAGCAGTAGCCTTTTTTATTGAAAGAAAATTCCGTAGTTTGTGTAGAAAGATTTTACAAAGCGAGAGTTTAATTTTTTTTAAATCTGATTTCCTTCTCGGGTCACGTGCATTGTGAATCCACGCGACTGCCTTTTGTCGAGGCGTTACGGTCGCGTGCCAATAGGCTGCCAGGCATTATCTGATAAGGATATAAATTCAATTAAAAACCAATGTCAAAAGACAATGCACAAATAGAACAGCCTTGTTCTTATTTTAGTGAACGCTAAACAATGAGAAACAATACTGTATTCTATTCCTTTAAACAATGAAGTGCGTGACATGCGAAGCGAGCAGCTTTATCAAATCAATCACACACAACCGTGATTGGTTTTGTTAGTACACTCCCTTTTCATAAGTACGCCGATTTTTGCAAGCGTTCTTATTCTCTCAGCGATTTCAGTAATTTATTAACGCCAATGTGGGAATTTAGTTGGGCAAAAGCTGTAGGTATGACCTTTCATTCATTTCCCTTGTGAATTCTGTTGGATCGCAAAAGAGGACGTCCATAAAGTCCGTACACACAAAGGAGGAAGGGGCCTCAACACAGCCTCAACCTGTCCTCAAGGATGCATACAGGCTAAAAGATAGTTAAAGAGTACGTACGTAATGTATGGATATCCTGATGTTGAACAAAAATATACGATGTCTAAGGCTATATTTGTTTAATTATTTTGTATCAATTTGGTGATCAGTAAACAACCACCGTATTTTCTTTGATTAAGGCCAAAAATGCCAAGTTTTCAATGAACGCTTCAATACTTGGCATAAAGTTGCAATAAATGACTCTTTTTGGAAACGCTGCACCTGCCAAAACAATGCTTCTTGGAAAAAATAGGAAACATTGGCATTGTAATTTAAAGTTAATTTTAAACTTCTAAAATAGGCGTTTACTAAGAGAACTAGTGTGCCTGCATCATGTTCGCACAAACACTGACCGGAGGAAGGTTGAAGAAAACAAACTAAAATCATTATGTGCCACACTCAGACCACGCCCATTTTCAATTGTTAATGGGGAAGGCTTCTAAACATAAAAATGTATACTTTGAGGAAGGTTGATCACTTTTCTGGACTCTGAATACGGCAAGTAGACAGACTGCAGTCGGACTAATTTCAGATTTCTCCAATAAGATTCTCGAATAAGACTAGATGCTCCATTATTACTCCTGGTTTGTTAAGAACTCTTTCGGCAACGAAGATTCGTTGCAAAAAGCAAGGGTAGCAGGATTCAAGCAATCGAAGAGCAGCAGCGTCTCTTCGGAAACAAACAATGCGGGGTTCACCAAAACTTTTAGTGCAATTATTTTTTAAATTTCCCAAAATGTAAAGATGAAGACCCTTTGTTAACATTGATGCTTTGCGCGTGAAATGAAAATCACAGCAAAAGTCACAGGCAATCTCAATTTTGGCGATGAGTTTAACTTGTTGCAGAATCTATTTTTCTGCCCACCACAGTTACTTGCAGCCATAATTTCTATCAAGAGGCCCCCCTGGACACTGATTCACACGTCAATCTTTAATTTTTCATACAATCACGGACTACATATAAAATGGTATTTCCACGATCACTGTGGATAAATTTATGAATGTGGTAGTCTGGAAATATTTTTTATTAGCATAACTGACCAATTGGCCTACAATAATTATCTTTAGAATCAAATCTGTGCCAATAGCGTACGATTTGTGGGTCTTTGAAAATTCTTCGAAAGAAAGTATGAAAATTTGAAATTGATATGTCACGCAAGCAACCGTTTTCAAAGTCTATTTTGCAAAACGAGGACCAAATTGTAAATAAATCAAGCTGCAAGAAGGATTTTTTATTTGTCCGTTACTTCATGCAACTTCTCGTCTTTGCTTGCGTTTCTTGTTGAGCCAAAAAATATATATTTCATTTCATAAGAAAGTCAGTGTAAGGAGCCCCTGGGGAACGAGACACAGACTCCAGGAACTGGAAGTGCCTCTGCAAGGGGCGCAAAGCATCAATGTTAGCCAAAGGTTTGCTTAAAAGTGGGGGCACGGTGATAGATGGACACATTTGCAGTACCTTGGAGACACACATTGAATGACCAATTCAGGTTTGCGAAGAAGTGGGAGGGGGGGCTCATGCTCCCCAAATCCCCGATTGCTACCCCCACTGATGTTAGCAATGGGTGTTTAGAAATTAGAAAAAAGAAATCGACAAAAAACTGCATTTTTAATTTACAAAGATGATCAGATTGTACTTTTATATACTTTTATACAACAACTCAATTCACACGAATCAATTAACAAATCTTCAATTTTTTTTATCAGCTAAATAGAAAAATTATATTCTCATGTTCTTGTATCTAAAGCATACAACTTTTTTGTACATACGTAACAAGTCAACTGTCGATGATTCAACTGATTTAGATTTTTCTGAAAGACAATGTTTCATGATATTCTTCAAAATAAAAAATAATGCTATGTTACATGTGTGATATTTCCATGAGCAATGCGGACTGACCTTCTATAATACAAAAAAAATTCTCCTCCGCAGAAATAAGACATTAATTGGATGTTTTTATCTCTGCGGAGGAGGATGCTTCTAATTTCACGTCGGTGGAGGACTTTTCCCATCAGCAGATACTCGTTCGCTAATGAAATATTAAAAACCTCCTCCGTAGAGTTAAAAACATCCTCCTCATCACTAAACTTTTTATTTTTTTGTAACAAATAAAAGTGTCCGAATTCCTCATGATATTTCTTACAGTTTACATTGCTTGCTTTAAAAAATATTGCTGTCTTTCTTTGAAAATGAGAAGAAAGATTTATAAGCATATTTTTCTATATTTAATACTATATTTGGATAATATATTTATATTAAAATCTTGTTTGATATCACCAGGCACAGACGAACGCTTTCGTTTTCAAGTTATGTTCTTTTTGTGAAGAAAAGATAAAGTTTCTACAAATTTAATTTTAGAAACGGAGTATACTCCCGGTATCTCGAACGACCAAGCAGCGATGCCTGAAGATTGCCCTTGAGAAAGTACCTAAATTTGTTCATTTTTCTATTGTTTTCACCTGGTTTTAGGGCTCTGTCCCTTTTGCCCCGAACTGCTTCCGACATGCCTGCTACCAAGGGACCAAAGAAATTAGTTCGAGATAACGAATGTTCGAGTTAATGACCCGGGAGAGGTAAACTACCCATGATAGTGTGCCCGAGTGTGCCGCTGAGATTTTTATAAACCCATCCATCTTTAACGTTCAAATTTTCATATATACCCACCACTAGTCATTATTTATATATTGTTTCATTCCAAACCACCCATCATTAAGGACAATCTTTAACATCTAGCCCAACATTAAAGCAGTTTTCCTAAAAATAGTACCCATGTTTAGAGAATTTACTGCCCTCCATTCTTATCGATGACACATATGCCCATACCTATATGTTAACGTGTACTCCCGGGGTTATCATGGGATACTGCGGTACTGAAATTTTGCACGGTAAAAAGGAAATTGTTCGAGTTATTGCAGGTTTGAGTTAAGTGAGTTCGAATTATCGAGGTTTTACTGTAAGCACATTTCATTTAGGAAACACTTTTATGAAGCAAAATATTATAATTATTTTAAACACACAAATGTTTTTATAAACATTTCTACAATTAAAATGCAAATTCTAATTCATTTCAAGACTTTTTTGTGGTTGTCAGGCGATGAAGGAATCAAAAGATTCCAAATTCTAGGCTACATTATTACCTGAGAAAATCATGTCCGGTATAATAGCAAACTGGAAATCATTTTCCTTGTGTTTTTTCTCCTCCGCATGGTCAAGAAGTTCTTCTCCTGTTTTCAAACAAACTAGCTTCTCTTCTTTAAAACAAGCCATACAGAAGTATGGGTACTTTGCTCCATGTGCTGACTTGTGATGAAACGCTTGCGCGTCGATATTTTTGAAACGCGCACAACACGCGGGCTCTTCCAAACAAGGCAGTGGATATAACGCATAATAATGTTCAAATAAATCTTCCTCACGCTCGTAATAGTCTTTGCACGAGCACGGACACGGTTTGTGGTTATTTTTTACGTGCTCGTTGTATTTCAAATCAGAGCAGAATACATCACTTGGACAGAACTTGCAGAATTTCTGCGCTCTGAGGTGCTTTTCGAGTTCAGCGCGGGTATAGAATCCGTTCCCGCGTCTGCTGCGATCACATTGGATGTTATGGCAAAGAAAGTTGTGATGAATTTTGTCATGAGAATCTGCTTGTAATTTGCCTGCAAAAATAAGCTTGCATCGGTGACAAGTGTGCTGAAACAGGTCAAGGAATGTTTGTTTCCTTCCATCGATAACTTTGAAATCAATTTTGTTTGCTTTTAGTACTGCCGTCAATTCTCTTCCTTTTTCTTCTTCGCCACAAACAAGCGTCATCTTGATTTTAGGCGGTGCAGGTTGTGATTTTAAACATTTTGAGCAATGTTGGTTTCGAGACTCATCTAAGGCAGTTTTTGCATACAAACTGATAACATACGCAGTTAAATCAACCCAGATTGCTTCCTTGATTGTTGTAAAACTTTCATGCCCTATCATCCAGCTGGCAAATTTAGGAAGATCTTTCTTTTGCGTTCCTTTAGGATAGAATACATGAATTCTCAAATTTTCTGGAGGTTTGGCAAACTGCGCATCATTCAAAAATCTCATTCCCATTTCTTCCCATGCTATAAAGTAGAAATTGGCTGTATTTTCTTCCTGTTCTTTTCTTTTAACAACTTCTAAGTTTTTCTTTTTTGACATCAAAAGTCTGTTCTTTCTTCTAGCTTCTTGGTATAGATCTTCTTTAGTCGATTTGGTTGACATCATTTTTCATGCATAGATATACAATTTTCTTGTATATCTTATAGTTATTGAATTCGTGATTTTATAGTATGCTGAACATCATTTACAGTTGTTCTTTTCTGTAAAAATTAAGTATATTGAAATATCAATTTTAAAATCTTAGATATTAAAAATTTTTATCGAAAAGTTTTATCGAAAATAAATTGCAGTGGATAAGTTACACATTACACAAAATTAATACAGTAATTAAAGAAGAATATATCTAAAAAGGAAGAATTTGAACTTCTGTAGAAAATGTTCACGAAATTGTCCACTAAAGCAAATACTTGTACACGAGTGTGTAAAACTTAATCATGAGATTCAAACAGAAATGATTCCAAAAATCATTAAGAAAAGGAAGAAAACTAATTATAACGCGAGGGCCAAAACATCGTAGACGTCAATGAAGATTTCATCAAGAAATCGAAAAAATGCTGAATTAATTTTTCCAGAGGCACTGCTGAATTAATTTTTTCAAATAATGAACCCAATTAATGATCTTATTTTTTACGTTAATCACGATTTGACCAGTTCATTTCTGCTTTTTTAAATCATTCTAACAAATACTCGAAAAAATATCCTGGAAATGTTTAAAGCTTACCTGAAGATGAAATAAACAATGCTTTCGATAACTTTAAAGGTATCTTCTTCAGTTCACAAAATGTATTCCTAACAAGCCATTTATCGTCATGGCTTCATGATAAGATGCTATCGATTGTAAACAAATCAAAGCTTTTCTGCACAATTTCGAATAATTCATTTTAAGAACACTTACCTCAAACCACAGTTTTTGAAAAGAGTTCCTACAAGAATGCTAACCACGAAACATCTTCTCTAATTGAAAGAAACATCTGGCATCAATTTGATCTAATTTTAGAGATAGTTTTGTTTGATAAAAACAATTTCGTTGCTAACTTAACTTTCAAAACGAATAAAATATTTAAAACATTTTGAAAAGAATAATTCGATTGATTTACGACGTCAAATGTATAGGTTTGCTTGAAACGGATATATATGTACGTTATCTGATTTTATTTTTCAAAACGGAAGATGAATTTATTATTATTGATTGACAGTTGGCGGTGAGCCATTTTTATCTCCACCCAACAAGTTTGCCATGGTAACATGAGGCACGATGCTAAACCTCTTCATCGTGTGAAAATTAGCCTCTATCACAAGTTGCTTTGTTATTTGATTTTGAAAATAGCAAAGCGGATTATTTAATGGCGGTCAACGTTTTCAAATAAGCTGATAGTAATACTTGTTAATAAAGAGGAAAACAATGTACATTTGAGAGGTATTTAAAGTAGTTACTGTGAAGAGTTATTTAACAAACGGAAATTTAATTTATGAACACACATTTGATAATTTTGTTTGAAGAGGTAAGTGGAAAGAATCGTCTTTTTGCCACAACGAAGTCGAGAGAAAAGTTCGTTTGATTTAATTGAAGTGATTTTCGGGCCTAGTCACAACAAGGCCTTTTATTCACTGCGTGCAATATCAGAACAGAAAGGCAAAAACCGACGAGCTGGTGACAACATACTTACAGTGAAATACAATGTAACCAAAGATAATCAATTCAATTGATTTATTGCAAGATGTAAATTGTAATCACACAATAAAGAAAGGCAAACCCAAAAAAAGTTGTTTGTAAAGCAAGAGAAATAAAGGGAAGCAATTAATTAACAAACAACAGCAAGAACAAACAAAGAGAACATGTGTTAAATTTCAATTTTACTATGTCGTATATTTTGCAATCATCAGATAGGACTGATTACAGAAGAAGGGATAGAAGAAGCCCTATTCCTGCTGATCCAGTATATTCGTCAGATGATAATGGATATTCAGAAGTGGCTCCAAGGCCAAGAATCAAACCAGAAGCATTGAACATTGCGCGATTTCATCAAGGTGGAGCATTGGCACAAATTTTTAACCCTGGATTTAGGGTTGTACCCCTTGGGTCTCGTCCAAGTAAGTTAAATCCTTGTGACTCACTATACTATAAAGTGTGTACTGCATGCAGAAGATCTTCCATGCATGCACAAACATGCCATATCATAGTAAGTTTTACATGGAATCCACCAACATATCACCCAGTCTGGAAAGCTTGCATTTTGTGCAAGGAAGATATTTTATGCTATTAAATTTTCATGCTTGGAAATACACAAGTAATACAATTACGATTATTTAAATGTTGCTCACTTGAGAAGCAAATTTCTTCAGTTGCGCAAATGGCATGCACTGAAGTTTTGTGCAAAAAACATGCACTAAAGTCCTCTTGCCGCGCAGAGTAAAGTTTCCAGACTGGTGATCCAGGGTGCATTTCAGGACTACTTATGTACCCTGAAGATCTTCAGCATCCATTAGCATCATGATGCCTTGGCATGGCATGCAATGTTTAAAAACCACCCTAGCCTTGTGAAATTATGGTGTTAAAATTGCTTGGAATTCACTGGTATGCAGTGCACATGACTGCAAAGTTTTTTTTGTACTGCAGGCAAATATTTAAAAACATTTAACATTTGCCTGCAAAAATTTTAATGAACTTTAAAAAGTTAGTTTGAGGGATACTTTACAAATCTATTGTTCAATTTTTGCAAAATATATTGAATAAATAAATGTGTAAATGTGACTATTGAAGATGGCATAATGCTCTATTGCATGCCTAGAAAGGTATATTTTGTAAATTTTGCCTGATTTCGTAAAAAGTCATATTGTCCTAGATCTGACAAATTTTTCCAGATTTAACAAATGAGAAAATGTAAAACAATAATAACAAATGTAAAATTCTCTTTTTAACAAAATTGTTTTTTCTGAATGCAAATACAGTAAAAACATGCATAAATGAAACTCAATTGAAGAAATTTTAGCTTGAGGATTTTAGAAAAATGAACCATAAAAAAGAAGCTGACCTTAGCCTACAACTGGAAAAACAGTTTCTTATGTAAAGGGGCATATATAAAATAATGACTGCATTCTGCATTGAGAATTCAATATATATACTGTATATATTGATAATATTATATTCCCAAACCAAACTTTATCAATGTGCTGACGATTATATGCACATTTATATACACATAAGGTATCATTCCCACTAAATTTCTTGATGTTTTTGAACTTTACAGATTATTTTGGAACCTAATAGATAAGAAACTGCTTAGCCTAAACTGAAAAATCTAGTTTTTAATATGCAGATGTTTACTGCATATAAAATTATTTCTATTTTCCTATTCATCCAAACACATTAATATGTATTCAGGATGCATTCCATGTAAACTCCATGCTGGACATTATTATAACTACGCCAAGAAACAATAGGAAAATAATGGCCCCATGTTTAGCTGGACATCTAACTACATAGAGTTCATCCTGGGTATGTGTGCAGTTGCTAGCTTTTCTGTAGAAAATCATACAGAGATGCTTATCCAGATTTTCAGGTAATTCAGTAAATTTCAGTGGGAAGTAACTCAGTAAAGAGGGAAGTAACTCAAGGCAGCTAACTAATAGCAAGTTGCTTGAACTGTAAAAAGTGCCTTGTAGAATGAAAATGCTTTTCTGAAATTTTTTGCAAGGATATTTTTGTTTTATTTTCAGGGACACAAGAGACAAAGAATTTTGGAAAGGAGAACTATCATAAAATACGAGAAATTCAAAGAGCAAATAAAGAGAGGCAAAAAGAATCAGCAAGGGGAGAACCTGTGAAAGCTGTTTATAAACCTGGAAAATTCGATCATGTTGGGTCTAAAGTTGCAGAAAAAGTGCAGGCGAGAATTTTAATTTCAAACGTATATATTGTATTGTAAGTTTGCAGTTGCTCAACAAACTTAATTTTTGTCAAAGATTTTTATTCGTTATAACTATTGAACTACATTGAAAAATACATCCCCAGGCTTAATTGGATGGTCTGATTTTAATGTTTTTATTGTTGTTGCTGGTAATTGGTTGGTAACGGTACGGTCAAACCTAAATAGTTTGTCTCTTTAAAAAATGTTGAATATTTCACCAGCACATTAAAAATAATGCAATTTTGCCAATTTAAAATCGACCTGGTTTTGATGCATGGTATCAGCTGTTAGGATAAATAAATGAATCACTTTATTTTGCCATTACTTCATATTGCTAGAAATTTTATAGATTTGATGCAAAAATGTCATTTGCTGCATTAAATGCTTTAAAAGATATTTAATTTAAATTACAAATATTTTGAAAAGTATAACTCAAATTTTGGTTTTTGAAGTCGAAATTATGTCATCACTCGTCAAAGTTACCACAATAAATTGAAGAAATTCTCACATGAAGAAATTTTTTTTTGAAATTTATAACAAAATCAAATTTTAGTGATTTTTCAAACATCGAGACTTGACTGTTCATCAAATGACTGGAAACTTTAAAAATGTTAAAAGATATAATAAACATATGCTGTGGTAGTCAAAGGAAAGATCCTGATGGATCTTTAAAAATAGAAAAAAATAAGAATTTAAATTTATTTTTTTCCTTTTTTGATAAGTGAACTTTTTTATTCCAGGCTTCTCCACAAGCACCTCGCCCAAGCTCAACCGATTTCTTAAAAGCCCATTCAAAGTCTGGCCCAAATGTTGAAATTGCCAAAAGACCTTCAACTGCTGAACCAGTTGTTCCAAGAATTGAGAAATTAACAGTGCCGAGAGCTGCAAGTGCCAGAGGGGTAAGTTTTTAAATATTTTATTACAGAAACAGATTTGTGTTTTGTACTGGGAATGATAATCATTTTTGTGATTTTGAGTCTGCTTTGGGAACTATTTATAAACAGTTATCATCAAAAAATCAATAAGGTTTTGACATTACAACAAAAATATTAAGAATAAGTAGTTTGAAGAAATACATAAAACGGATATTCTGTAACAATTGTTATGTTCTGAATTCGATTTTAAATTTAAAATACATTAAAAATAAAATCTAAAGCTTACTGTATTTTATGATATTCTGGTAGGAAAGCAAGCTTATTTAGCTTGGGTAAGAATATTTTCAAGATTACTGCAAACTTTTAACATTCTCTCATTCGACACAATGTTTTCTTTGCTATTTTTTGTTTGTTTTCTTTGCTATGCTTTTGCTATGTTCAAGTCCTGCTCTTTCTTTAGAAATAAAATTAAATAACAAAAACCAAGCAACATAACCACTTTTGCAACAATAGTGAAATTGACACACCAATTTCAAAGTGATTAGTTGTCAAAAAGCAACACTCTCTCAACTCTGCATGGCTTTGCTTGTTTACATCTTTCAGTTGAGATGGTTTGTTATTGTTTTCAACAGATGATTTCTTTGAAATCGATGTGTTCCAAACTATGAAGGAAAGTGGGAGAAAAGAAGTCCCTTTTCCCAGTTTGTTTCATTTCTTTTTCCATTATTTTTTAACTCTTAAAGAAATAAAGCGATATTTGAGAAAATTCACTTTTTTAAATAACAGCCAGTGCACCTTTTATAGTAATTATATACGAAGTTAGTTGTCGAAATGTCATCATAAATATATATTTCACAATTATCGCAAAAGGGTTTGTTACTTTCACTTTTGCAACTCAAATTATGTTATGAAAATAAAGAAGATCTCCAAAGGAGCAGCAGCAACATCGAGCATTTTTAAACTTTGATATATCAGGAACTGGTTTTTTTCTAATTGGAAACAGTAATCTTATAACAGGAACGTCACATCTAAGCACAAAAAACAAATCACAACAAAAAAGCAAACGCTGTGCTGCCTGTCCAGAGACCATGTTATCTTTCATCGCGCCGTTCTCACACTAAAATTTATCAGCAAATTAATATTCTAAGCATTGTTTATACCTATGAAGAGTTCACTTTGATGCAAATGCTCAGAAGTATTGATGCGTTATGTTTTGCTTGGAAATTAAGAAACAGGATGAAAAAATGAGATTAGAGAATTGTTCTGTACGGACGAGAAATACATATAATTTTTTCCAAAAAAGCTAAATTCTCTCTGAAAAATATATTTTTTGTTTTCTGCTGTAAATATTAGCTGATTCTGATTTCAGCACGACATTAACATTTATCATTGTTTAATTTTAAGATTTTGATTTGAAAACAACACTACATTGCCGCGAGTATCTTAAAGACCCTCTAGATCTGCCTGGCAGCACTCTTGGTCTTTTATTAAAATAGTGTTGCTTTACGATTTACAATTTGTTTGTATCTAATCATACGAATGAAACTGTAATTTGGCTTGTTGTGCTTTTTTGGCTTGTTGTGCTTTTTTTGGCTTGTTGTGCTTTTTTCTTCAAACGCTTTTCAAACGGGTTATTTCATTGTGGTACATACAGCATCATTATTACTTTTCCATTAGTATTTTTCCAGTACTACTGATGAAGGGTTTATGCCCGAAACGTTAATTTTTATTAAGCTTTTGGCTATATTTATTTTTATCATAAAGAATTTGTTTATCGTTATTTTATGTTTGTTATTTTGTGTATGTTATTTATTTTATGTTTGCACATACAACCATGGTATTTTTTAAGGTACTAACTAACCTGCCCCAATGGGCCCTTTTGCTTGCCCCAGCAGTGAGAGAAAATTAGTACTTTTGCCTCAGTGACCTAAGTCAAAATAGAGCCCTTTTTATTTATTTCATTGGTTTGTAAAAAGCAATGTCATTGCTCTGAAACTACTTTGATTGATAACGGAAAACGAACGGTGAAAAAAGTAAGTCTCAGTTTCGCTCCTCCGCTACGATATGATTGAATTGAATTGTGATGAGGCTATTGTAAATTTGCGCAAATAATTGGGTGGCCCTTTTGACTGTTTTCCCTACCGCTGGAAAACCCTTACAAAATACCATGCATACAGCATCGTTATTTATCAATATTTTAGAATTTCATTTTTGCAGCTTTGTTTTATCTTTAATTTAGGTATTGATTCGTTGAGTTTTAAATCATTTTTATTTTCAGGCAAGAGCTGATTGCAAGGCTGTCAACCACGTCACTGAAAATGTTAAAAAAGCAAGAACAGTGAAAATGAAAAGAGCGCCATCTTTAAATGCTTTGGATAGCCTTAAGAAAAAACAAGAAACCGAGTTCAAAGAATACAAAAGAGGTGATGTTCCAAAATAGTGAGTGCTTTTTCGTAATTTATTATCTTTGACTTACTTAGACTTAGGTTTGTTTGGACATTTTTGGACTTTGATCCGCAAGTTTTCTCCATTTTGGCCTATCCTTGGACATTCTCCAGTTCTATTTCTTTTCATTAATCAGCAAAAAGTTAAATAAAATAAAGGATATGTCACTGCGGAGGAAATTACCCTCGTAGGGTGAGCAAGTCTAGCCTATCCTGGTCTAGAGTTTTTGCCCGTTCCCATGATTTTTCTCTTTCCTTCAAATTTTTTTCCATTGCTCTTTTCCATGTTGTTGCAGATCTGCTACGTTTTTTTTTCCCAAAAGATGGTTTCAAACCCCAGCGCTATTGTTGGTATTCTTTCCTCTGGCACTCTAAATAGATGTTCCAACCACATTACACTATAAAAATCAAATTAATTTTGTGTGTGGCACATCGATATATAATGTAATATGATATTTAATTTATTTAAAATTCGACTTCTCTACAATGAAGTATTAAAAAACATAACGTTCTGAACCTTGTTTTTCTTCTTCCACATTAATTTATGTTTGCTTATCTTCTGTGATAGTAGGAAGGACGCAGTTCGTTGACACACAGTTCATCGTTAAACGCACGTACGGGAAATATAATTCTAATGATTACCGCTTCAAAACTAAATTATTGTCTTTAAAACATTAAAAAATGTAACACCGCAAAACTAATTGCTTAGTCATAGAACTGGATTAAAGGATAAGATTTCATTTCTACTTGCTATTTTTACTTTGAAACTAAAATCACTCAACGAAACATCATTCAAACCTACTCAGGGCATGTCTCGACTAACGTCAGCCGAAACCTTTCGTTTGTTCATTTTCTACCTTCTTCATTCGTTATGTTCTCTCTCTATGATATTACCAATATTCTTCTCAAACATTTATGGTGGAACGCATTAATCTTATATCTGCCTTTATCTTTCATCTGTCAAGTTTCACTTGCGTAGAACATTTCCGACAACACCGCTGCTTCATACACTTTTATTTTTGTCTCTCAATGTGAGATTTTTGCTTTCAAAAGTCCAACCATTGTGCAAAGTGCCGAATACAGAGTTGGCTTTCCCGATTCTCATTCTTATTTCATCAGAACTGTTTCTATCATTACTGATTGTACTCCCCAAATATTGAAATTTGTCAACCTCCTCCATTACGGCACCATTATTTTTATCACCCTTCCTTGATTCCTAATGTCCACTAATTTGTATTTATTTTCGTTGACCCGTAATCCAACCGTGATCTTTACTATCTTGGAGCAAACAGTAAAAAACGCAATCTATAATTTCCAGGAGGGTACATCAAAGTTAGGAAGTTTTGTTCGATCTTTTCTGTTAAACTTCACGACAACAAGTGATAGTTTAGGGTTAAGTTTATATTTTCTAAATATTCAGATATTCTCGTGTTGAATATTTACAAAATTCCCAATTATTTCTTTGAGCGAAATATTGATATTTTTAGGTAAAATATTTATCAAAATTATATATTTCTAATTCAAAAGTAATTGCTCAAATAGACTTTCCCGTATGTGTCCATTCTAAGTGACAAACACGGCAACAGTATTCTTGAATACGGCAAGGTTAGGCTAAAATACTCGTGTACGATGTTAATTTTGTAAGAAATTGTATTTTATATTAAATCATATTTTTCCGAGTCCGATTTTTTAAGATACGATGAGATTTTATTTAAAACATTTGTGAGACCAGCTCGGGATTGTGTTTACTTTTTGTTTGTAATGATATAGGAAAATTTAAATTCAGTGCACTGTGATAGTGAATTTCTGTACCGAGTGCAAGTAAAATACGAAATATTCTTTGTTGAATGTGAACTTCGAATAATTTATAATAAAATATTAAGTATAAATGATAACATTTTTTTGCTTCAACATTCATGTAACTTTAAATGTATACTTAATATTTTATTAGCAAGTAAAAAATGTTTAATGATTTATATTATATTGATATCTTAATCAACCTTTAACGGTATTTTGGATGGGCGTAGAGTTGATCAGCATCATTTTGAGTAAAAATGCTCACAAAAATACATGAAGTAGTCGACATAATCCAGAAAAATTAATTGTAGGTAGCTTTCTATTTGCACGGGAATTTTTAAAGTATTAAAATCGAATGTTTATCCTCAACTATGTAGATCAGCAAACGTTTTAACGTTTTTTATGTAGATCAGTAGCTACCGTTTTGGGTCATAGAAAATACAGATAAATGAAGGAAAGTGCAATGGTCAAGCATTTGATGTTTTTGAGAAGATAGTTCATAATTTTAATTTTTTTTATCAGTTCGAAATACAGTAGATCCCCGCTATAAAGCTGCAAATTAATGACCTGAGGGTCAAAATCTTTAGGAGAACAATAGAAGAGCAACAAAATTAGGCTAAAGGCAAATATCCAGTTTTTTCTGTGTAATTTTACGAGGTATTTTAAAATTTCAGTTTGAAAAGTCGACAAATGCAATGGAAAAAAGAAGAAGAAGTTCGAATAGCGAATATTCCTGACCCGAGTATTCCTGCGGGACATTCGTTGATGCCCGAGGTAGAACGCAGAAAAACGTTGGATATGCTGAATAAATGTAAGTTATTTTAATATTTACAGACACAAAACCGTGTGCGGCCCTACTAAAGGAACATCCCTTTGGCGACAATTTGGGCAAATATTTAGATGAAAATTTGAGCAATATTTTTAATTTGTATTTTATTTCAAATTTATATAAGATAGTTGTTCCTTCGTGATTCTAATAGTAGATTACGCCCTGGTGGATTACACGTCCCACCACGGTTGGACGGGAGTGTGCCGCTGAAGATTTTCATAAACCCGCCCATCTGTAATGTTCAAATGTTCGTGTATGCTGCTGGTGCTGTTTTTGCGCCATTTTGACATTATTTTATTTTTTGATTGAAAATAGTTTTTACAGAACTTTTCTACGTTTTGGGCATCTTTCTATGTTATTGTTACGACCTAGTAACAAACAGAATCTGCAGAATTGCCCAGCAAAAAACTTTTTTTAGTCCATCCGATATATGATATATTATTTATATATTGGTATGATACATATAACATTATAAAACCACTAATGAAATTTATATTCATAATTCAAATAATAAATTTTTGGTAACTTCATTAGGGATTTATTGCATATATATATATACATAGATTTTCTAATTTTAATTTTGGCTCAATTTATTTTAACAGTAACAAATATTTTAATTATTAGACACGAGACAAGACTTGTTCGGTTTGTGTATAAATATATAACACTAAAAAAAATGAAACTTTGAGAGCAAAGAGAAGGTCCATTTTTGTTTAGATAAAAGAAGCAAAGAAACAAGTAAGTAAGTAAGTAGGTAGGTAGGTGGCAGTCGAAGGCGACCCGAAGGTTTCTCTTTTATTAGCTGCTATTTTTTCAGATAGGGTTGGGCGTTACTCCTACTAATGGTCAGTTTTGACCACTTAATGGCCCTTACGAAACCTTACAGTCAAACAGTAAATTACCCACCAGGGCTAACTAGACTAGTAAAATTTTGTAGAAAATATTGTTTTCGAATGTTTTTAAGTTACCGTAACATTTCGATTAAGTCCCGGGGGGGGGGGGGCATATGCAAAATGCGACCTTCGAAAGGGGGGCTTATTTGAGAGGAAGGGGGGGTTATTCAAAAGTCAGCTTCCCTGAGAGTATTATCTAAAACAGATGCAGAGCATTATCTCATGTAAAACTCAATAAAGGTATGGTCGTGATCGATGTGTTGTCTTTTTTACTGAATCTGACAGAATATCAGAGGGGGGATTATTCGATTTCCGTTTTGAAAAAATAAGGGGGGCTTATTCGAGAGGGGACTTATTAAGAGGGAGGGCTTACTCAAGAGGGGGGCCTAATCGAATTATTACGGTGCTAAAAAAATCCAAAAAAATATTTGCTTCAAGCAGATACCATAATATGCTTTATTACCTATATATATATTATATGAATTATATATATATATATGCCATTCTCTTCTCTATTATCAATATACCATTCCTACTCTGTGAAACAGGGAGAAATCTTGTAAAACAAAAGATTGCGGTTTCAAGCATGAAAATGCCATTTTTCACTGTAAAAAATAGATTTCAACACCTTCAACGCATTGTCATGTTTGAAACCACAATCTTTTGCTTTACAAAATTCCCGCCTGTTTGCTGGACCTGAATTTTTGTCTTACAAAATCTGCTCGCGGCTCATTGAATACAATTTATTTTTATTTTCAGCCCAAGTGGAGATGCTTCGCGAGTTACAATCGCTACCGGTTAGTAAAGACACATTGCGGGTGAAACAACGAAAAGAACATTTAGAGAGGAAGTTACAGGAAGTCGAGACTGCTATGAAAATATTCTCAAGACCGAAAGTGTTCGTGAAAGATGAGTGAATAGTTTGGGCACTTCTGCAAAAATTGTTGCCCTAAGTCCAATTATATTGGTGGAATTTTCTGGTTTGAGATGCAATGGTATGGGAATTTTTGCCGTTCAATCGCCTAGACTATGTTATGGCTTAGGCCATAAGGAGCAAGATGAAGTTTACGTCTTAAAAATTTGTTGAATAGTTACGTTGTTTGGTACCAATACATGCATAACTCAAAATAATTAATGTAAATTGAAAATATAAATTAGCAGATCATCATCGTCGTCATCAGGTCGAGTATCCTCTTCGGATGCACCTGACTCTCTCACGCCGCTCGTCTCTGTCCTGCATAGGAGTTGGTAGATCCTCTGATGAACATCCTGTGTCGTCGATAAGTTAATCGATGTAGGTTAACAGGTCTTCCCACACTTGTGTTCCCATGCCTAGGTGACTGGGGCAGTGTGCAAGTTCTTTCTTATTCCTCCAGCGATGTTCAGCAAATCGAACCCTTCGTTCTCCGTTAGTGTTTGAGATGGCGGGTAGATGATCATAGATAGAGATATGACATGGGTTTGGCATTGTTTCAAATTGAAAGCAATGAACAATGGGAAATTATTTAGGAATGGAAACATTTTTTTGATAGATAATTTTCTCATTTGTGGTAACATTTCAGAGGTTTTTCATATCATAACGTGTGGCCCTAAAATAATAATTTAAACTACTTTTATGTAAAGTAATTTTAAGAAAGTTTTACTGTATAATATTCAATTTAAGTGATTGTTTTCTGCAAAATATTACAATTTTATTTTGCGTGCTTACCGAATAACATGAGTTTTTAAAAGGATAGTAGGATATGTTGACAAAACGAAAATTTATTTAATATTTATCATTGCCGCTAGTGCAAGAACTAAAATGTTTCAATTCCTAAATTATATCCTGTAAGTAATATTTTGGAGAAAGATTTTTAGACTGACTACGAATTGACGCTTATGATAAAGTCTACATGCATTTTTATGGCACTAACATTTGGTATTGTCTTCTTTCAAACTTTCATTATTCATACAATACCAAAGGTAGAATCGTTATTTTCAGCTGAGAAGAAGTAAACGAAGTCGAATATTAGGCAATAAAAAATTTTAATCAATTTTGCAAAGCAATATTTTTGCATAAATTAATTGGTTTATGAGGGTTACTTTTTAGGCCATCTGAACACCGCTATCTCGAACTTTTAAGAAGAATGAAAACAACTTCAGACAGTGCGTTTTCGAGATGACTTAAGCTAAATTAACAATGAAAGCTCTTAGGGGATATATAGTGAACAGCTCTGGTAAAATTTTACTCTATTGAGAATCGATTAAAACCTCAGTACAGTTGCACCCCGCTATGTATAACTCTCACAAAAGGAATGGAAGTTTGTTCGAGATAGCACCATTTTAAATACCGTAATCGTTTGATTAAGCGCCCGGGCGCTTATTTAATTTTTCTGCTTTTAAGGGGGGCGCTTATTCGATATGGGCGCTTATTTGAGAGGGGCGCCTATTAGAACGATTACGGTAAGTGAAGATAAATCAACA
>JAYJMH010003443.1:0-27820 GCA_036873815.1 Phacellophora camtschatica | reverse complement strand
TGGGGTCGAATAGTTTGCAACATTTTTTAATATTGTAGTTTTTTGCATTCTATGAATAAAGTTGAATTGAATTGAATCAATGACATTTCAATTGACAATGCATTTGCAATAGACTTTTTCGGAACTAAAAGTTGTTCTGTTGTGTTACATAGAGGCCTAGACTGGATTTGAACATGAATGAAATTCTGATACAAAAAACTTTTAAACTTCAATGTCTTTTGGGTCTTTTGGGAGAGAGAAAAACAGGAATAGACATTCCCAGTAGAAATACTAGGAATAACCATTCCCAGTAGAAAAAGCAGAGACAAATGTCATTATGAATTAAATAATTGCAAGAAATCAAGTTGGTAACAAAAAAGAAACTTATGTAAAAATTAGGAAAGAATCATTTTCATTTTCTTAAAATAATTTTTCAAGCTGAGCACTGAGAAAATAGGTCACATATTAGCTAATAACTAATTTTTATATAAATAATTTAAATTGAAACAAAACTAGATTCAATCAGTAAAAATACTCACTTCACTAAAAAATTCATTGCCTCTCAAACCACAAAACCAAGAAATCCATGAAACTTCCTCTGAACTACTCATGATTAATCGTTGATCAATTAACCAATCAATCAATCAACAATGACTTCAGCCACCAACTCTGGATAACTCCTCTTGACTTCAAGTTGATAAATCTGCAAATAAGTGGGCAATGTTTTTTCTCAATGTAGACAAGGTGACAAACACAAAGTTTCAAACTCTGTTTCGTAACTACCTCTATCTTTCTTATACTATCTTTTCAAATATAATTCTATGCAGTGAAGAAATTTTCAAATATAACTTTTTTCATTTGTTACATTACCCAGATTGAAAAATATAACTTGATTACAAAAGGATGTAATCCAACTTTGTATTTGCCTAATGTTCTGGGGTGCAACTTTTTTGGTTCTTTGCAACTTATCCATGTATCTTTCAATATATTTGGTAGTAGCCAATTTTGATGTGCATGACAGGAAATTTTCTTTGTCTGTGACAAATTTTTCCATGCAACTTTCCGAGGCTTTTGATATATGGTGTTAACCTTTTGCCCATGACTTTGTACTGGTCCCAGTCTCTTTTGTTGTTATTTTGTGATGACCAAGACAGGAAGACATTCATGTTATGTTATGAGTTGTAACTAAAGAGTTGAGTATCATTTTTATGGTCAAGAATCAGTGACTCTTTAAATAGTGTCTGATGGTTTTAAGATGAATCAGCTTTAACTTGCATTCTCTGCGCAAAATAAAACGCTTACAGTCTGGTACTCTGGTGGCTCCCAATATTTGTGAAGACAAATCACTTTGGTGCAATTTCATATTGAAGTGTATTATAAATATTAGCAAAAAACAATTGTGCACACAATATAAGGAAGGTACAAAGAATTGGGAGTACCTATATCATTAAAAATATACTTTTTTCAAGGAAAGGGTGCAAAACTTTGATGTGTAGCCAATACATTTGATAGCATTTAGCTGTATCAAAAAGCCATTTTCAGACACCAACTAGTCACAGAAGTTTGGTACTTAACATTCGGGCCATGCTGCTGTTATATATATGTAAACTACTTTTGATTCCATAAAGTTTGTAATCATTAAAATTACAGGCAACATTTTTCATCAAATAAAATACTACTGTCAACTGGGGTGGTTTTGTTCAGCAGATGACTCTTAGTTAACTGAGATTTCTAAGAAGTCCAATATCACATTCAGTACACTTATATTATATATGGCATAGACAATGTTACAAGTGTAATACTGAGCTGCCTCTTGCAAAACAGCTTGGAACCTTTCCTAAATGAATGAAATGTGCATCCTTATGTATTGGTAGGATGATTTTTTCACTTCATGCATACAAAATATTTAGCCTTGGGGATAAAATATTTACTGGCGTATAGAATATAATGCCTTGGTGCAAATCTTTGGCAGACAGGAATTATGGATTCCAGTATGGATACTGAGTAGTAATCAGAGAGTGATTAGACTCTTTGACATCTGAGTAAACAAAGTCACCCTGCTGGACAAAGTTAACCCAGTTGGTGATACCTTTAAACGAAAGCTAATAAAAATTTTTATTAGATTTTTATTTTATGTATATATTTGATTGAAAAAATGTAATATCACATTATTTGTTTCTTAATTCTTTTCTTATTTTATTAAGATGGGTTTATCATATATGACTCAATTTGGTTCCACACACACATCCTACATACCAGCACCAAACTAAACCAACCTTTTGCACACACATCCATTTATTCTCTATTATCAGACTAGAACTGTTTTTAATTGGGCATTTTTTATTACTTTCTTTCTTTTTTATTTCATTACGACTAAAGAAATACCTCATCAATAAGAAAGTCAGCAGACCATTCTCTTTTGCAATGCATTATAATACGACGCAGCGGATGTGACAACCATTTAATTTCGTTTACGTCCAAGTTAGTTAGGCCTCTCTTTGTTTGGCTCCGCGGCGCACTGGTCGTCACTGATGTCATGAAGTCAAAACATTTGATAAAAGCAAAACACAAATCCGCGAGAAGAAATACTCACCTCGTTAATTGAAATTAAGCTTGGTCTAGCAGCAATTAAATTAAACAGTCTTCCCAACAACAGCTTGCAAACTAAAAACAGAAATGAATGACTCTGTGTCGCCAAGGTGTTGAATTGGACGTGCAACTTGGCAAAGCAAGAGGTAAGGGAAGAGTGAGATATGGCAGCAACAACAACAGTGTGAGCTTTGTTCACACGAATTTATTCTCCGTTGCTTTGTTCAGTTCATTTTCTTGTTTGTTTGTTTTCTTTATTGCTAACAAACAACAAACTAACAAAATATTTCCTTCTGTTAATAGCTTGTGAGCAAACTCGCAATTTTCATTATAATTTCAGAAGAGTGGTTCTTCTGGCGATTTTAATGCCCTGTTCACACTATACCAAACTAACCTGGGTTAAACTAACCCAGGTTATTTTTTCGTAGTGTGAACGGAACTAACCCAGGTTCGCCCCAGGTTATGCTAACCCACCTCTGGAGGTGGGCCAGGCCGATCCTGGGTTTTAGTTGCGACAAAGTGTTAGTTTTGATTCTACGCTTGCGCATTTTCAAAACTAGCGTCACTTTTAAAGTTCCTTCCTCGTTCAGACTGTCAACAGAGAGTTTCCATTTTAAAAGAAATTATATTTTGCTGCCATCATGAGCGAGAGCAAGGAAAAAACAGACTGAGGATCAAGAATCTTTTTGAAAATAATTTGTAAATTTCTTGATCTCAACCCTAAATATCTTTCTAGCTTCGTTGTGTTTCTAGCCGCCTTCTCCGCGTTAAAATCGCCTTTTTCATAAAGAAATGAAAAGCCGAAACCATAGTCTTCAAAATAAAAATCTGTCTGCAAAACTGCAAGCTCAAAACATAATCGCCGACATTTCCGTAATACATTTTTCTGGTATGTTTTGTTGGTGTTTTGGGAAAATGCGCATGCGTGTATATAACTAACCTGGGTTCGGCCAGTTTCGCGTTAACACTGCAATTTGGGAATTTTGTATGATTTTGTAGTGTGAACAAAACTGGGCGAACCCAGGTTAGTTTGTGTAATGTGAACAGGGCATAAGATCCCGTTTTCATCTATATTTTACACCGTGTCGGATAAATTTTATCCGCATTAAAATGACAGGGCTTGCGTTTACACGGAACAAATGCTATCCGCACTAAATTAGTTCACGTAGGAAAATGGATTAGATTTTAGCTGGTTTTTCGCACAGTCTTTCACAAATTTTAGCTGGTTTTCGCCCTGATTCATTTGCTATATTGCGCATGCTCAACGCTAAGTTAACTAAATACACCCGACACAGTGTAAACATTTGCATAAAATGGACAAAATTTGTTCGGTGCAGTGTAAACGCAAACCAATCTGGAGTCTGGAAAATTTTAATGCACATAAACTTT
This sequence comes from Phacellophora camtschatica, assembly GCA_036873815.1. Lineage (NCBI taxonomy): Eukaryota > Metazoa > Cnidaria > Scyphozoa > Semaeostomeae > Ulmaridae > Phacellophora > Phacellophora camtschatica. The sequence continues at coordinate 23,863 of JAYJMH010003443.1, read as the reverse complement.
ATCCGATGCCGCTGTATCAGTACATAGTGTAAACAGGGCCTAAATTCCACGGGTCCTTTGTCTTTTAAGTAAAATTACACTAAAAATGTTAATTAATAGATAGAATTAATGAGTACAATTCATTTTACAATTTACCATTCGAGGAGCCTAATTACAATTCATACAAAGTTATGAAAAGCTATATATACGTTGTTTGAAAATGTATATACGTTGTTTGAAAATTTTAAGGGAAGGAGGTTGATTTGACTCAAATGCAAGGATATTCCACAATTTGGCTATTCAAGCTCATTAATTTTTGTATTTAAATACAACACAACTAACACTATGTCTCCGTAAGAAACCTTTATCGCAATGTTTGAAATTTTGTAGAAATAAAAATTATTCGTAGAAAAGAAGAAATTATTTATGTTTTGAAAGCAAACGAACGCAAGAAAAATATCCCCAAAAAATCAAATCAGTGTCTTGTGTTATAAGAAAAATTTAATTCCCACAAATCCACATATTAACAATACAAAAATTTAACAATATAACTAATATACTAAATCTTTTCTATAACAAAATGGCATTAAATAATTGTAGGGTTATCGCTGAAAAATTTAGCATGCTTTTTCTATAAACTTTACCCTTCTGAAAACACTATAGTCTAGCTCTAATTCTAGTTCTAGTTCTAGTTCTAGTTCTAGTTCTAGTTCTAGTTCTAGTTCTAGTTTGGCTTAGTTCAGTTTAGTTCAGTAACCTATCATTCGATTCATTTCCCAACGCTAGGTTTTATATCAGTATTTAACAACTAGAACATAGTCATCCGTAATCTGGTTGCACAGTAAAAATCAAACCACATCTAAAACTGGTTTAAAATCAGGTGAATGCGGAATAAAACTGTAATTGAGTTTTGTTTTCATAAATACATTCCATAATTATATTAATAATTTTCAATGAGCCAAACTCGTGATAAAATCTTTTGAAAACATTTATAGTAAAGAAAGTACCCTTCCTATCTGTTTTATTTGAAATATTGTCGTTTTATAAATTAGTTTCCGCAAAGACGTTTGTTTATAAGTTTGTAAATAAATTGAATTAATTAATTTGTGGTATATTCATAATTTGTTTGCTCATAAAGAAGATGACTCATAACGTGCCTCGACTCGTCAGCAAAAATAATTACATTTTAATAAACAATTCATCCGACGAGATTATTTGTTAAATAAAACGTATTTTGAGCCAATATTTTGAGCTATAAAGGCTCCATGAAAATATTTTGTGCCAGCACCTCGCTCACCATTTCGAAAAATTTTACAAACATTACCACAACACATCGCTATAGAAACATACAATACAAATTTAGACAGCATTACTATTCGTTCGGAGTAATATTCGAGCCTTTTTCCTCATTTTCTGCAGCTTTGCAAAATCTTCAGACTAATAAAAAAAATTAACACAACATCAAAGCCTGAACAAAATAATATGATCAAATTATTTCATTTTAATATGACAGAAAAAGTTAATAAGCAAGAATGAATTACTGTAATGGAAGCTTCACATTTAATGTGAAAAAATATATATATAAACCCACCAGTGATTTGCGAAAAGACGCTACAATAAGCTTTACTTATAAAAATGTATAATTAACGTTTATATGTAAACATATAAGTAACATTTTGCAGCGATTAGACCATTTCCATTCTTACAGAGGGTAAATCCCTGCAGATAAAATATTGTGTAACGCCCGCAATGCATAATGGTTCGGGGAAAATAAAGCTAAACGATTGCATGTAATTGTCGACCAACATAACCTCATAGATTACGCTTTGCGAATCAAAAACTTGCTAAAATGCATCAATTTAATCATTTAATCACAAGCTGATATTTAATCGTTTTTCACATCAACAAACCATACACCTGTGTGTGTAAAGTGTTGAAATAATCTAGATTGATCACAATATATCAAAGTTGCGCGATTCTTTAACCTTTTCACCCCGGGAAAGGCCATAAAGCCCATTGACAAACAACATAAAACGTCATATTTTCAGGAGGTAAATGCCGGTAGAACTTTACATAAATAACAACGTGCAAAGTTTATCACATAAATTAAGTTGATTTGCATGTGCTACCCCTCGCAAAATAAAACTTACATAGCATTTGCCTGTTAAGTAGAAATAAATCCGGGCTTGAAAGGGTTTTAAACTTTAACAAAACACACAACGTCATACATTGGATCCATTCAAAATCATTGCAGGTTTGATATTCGTTTATCAAATCAGAACATTACTACTTTTTCGCGAAAACATTTTCGTAACAGTTTGTACGAATTATGTCTGATGTAAAAAAAAAGAGTCATAAAAATATAAACTGACCAAAAAGCGAAACCAGATGGCAACTGACGAGAAAAATACACCCCAAAATCGGGATGGATGCTTGCCGCTCATAAAAATAAACTTTTAAGCCACAATTTCTCTGAAAATTGCGTAAAAAAGCATGCAAATTTCTATTAAAATTCGTCTTCTTATACCAAATCCCCTACGGGGAACATGAAACAGGGTACTTTGAAAGCTCAATTCAGTGTAAAGTAGTTTCTAAAATCCCGAGTTTCTAAAATCCAAAATGTACATCAAAGCAGGGTAAGTCAAATTTTTGGCGGTACATCCCCGGCCTCGTGTTTCGCCACACATCGCCAGATTTATGTTTGCATTACGACATTTACTTACCTCATAGCCAGCCTCCTCGACGCCACTGTGTACGTCCGGATCTAGCATCAAATCTTGGTCCGATAACGAGCCTGAGCGCGCTCGGCGAGCCAAGTAAACATCAACATCGTGATCATCGAATTCGTCATCATCATCATTGCGAATTAGTAAGTTTGAGATTGAATGTACATGGCTGATCGATGACGATGGTCTCAATGATGGAGGGTAAATACGAGAAACTCGTTCTGCCAAATCAGTGAATGAAGGTAATAGTACAGGATCAACGCCTTCCTGTTAATTATAAAATTTAAAAAAAATAACGATTGATAACAATAACATTAATGCTTCATTTCTATAGATTTTTATAGAGCACATTTTTACAATTTAAAAGGATTTTTTTACAGATTTTAACATTACCGTCGTAAATCCTCGAATTAGCTCCCCGGGGGCTAATTAATCATGAATATTTAGGTGGAAGCTAATTCGAGGGGGACTTATAAAACATTTATGTCTGAAGGTGGGGTAGGGATTGAGAGTGGGGCAATTCGAATACAGTATTTGTGATTTTAGGATGCCGCTGTATCAGTGCATTTATAAAAAAAACCATAATAAGTAACACTCAAAAAATATTTTTAAATTTAAAATAAAAAGAATGTGTGCCCGAACCCGAATGTGTCCCGGTGTGTTCCGGTGTGCCCGAACCGGAAAATGCTAAAAATAAATATACCTTTGTATTCTTCGATTGCTGGTCAGGAGAAAGACTTAAAAGGGCATTTCCCTTCAACAAACTCTGAAAAACACCTTGACCATACTGATATCCGATATTCTGAAAAATGAAAGCATATAAAAAATTAAAAAATTTTAGTTATTTTTTACAGAAAATAGGCCTATTCGGCATGGCTTATTTGCAGTCAATTCAAGTCATGTGACCAAACCCTTGGAAACTTTTAGTATTCTTCTACTTCGTGCATTGGAACATAGCCCTTCTCTTATGACTATTATTGGAAGCACTGAATTTTCATGGCATAAATAGGCTATGTTACAACAATCAAAATTGTGCAATTTTGTCAAAAAGATATCCCCAGAAACTAGTTGTGACATTGGTAAACACATATTTGAAATACACCAATTTTAAATAAATTTTATTAATACACCAATTCAAATAAACTTACCATGATTTCTTCAAAAGAACCAAACTGCAAGGTCTTAAAACTGAAAAAAGTTAAACAACAATTTTAAAACCTGCATTCAAAATTATTAAAATCATTTTTCAATGAATTGCAACATAAACCCATATCTTGAAAATGTTTCCTAGCGATGAGATGATCATCTTCTTTTATCCCCGTAAAATATTATCAAGACTGACATGAACAATTTGACGATACCACAGGCAGCATGTAAGCACAGCAACCCTGTATTGCCATTGCATAAAACACGAAAAAGCACAATTATCAGTACATATATCTGATCGTCTTTTTAAGCTTCCTTAAAATTTTCAACATTTTCAAATGCACTGCACAAAAGCGTCCATCAAAAAGCCTTCTGTAAAATCAGTGTAAACGTACTTGTCAATAGGGGGTCGCACATAGTGGCAGTAGCTGGAATTCTTCACTTCTTCGAGCTGTTGAACGCATGATACATATGCAAGTCGAGTCTGTATTTCTCCGATGTCGGGAATCTGAAAGAACGATTACAGTAGAAACCCACATAAATGAACCTACAAATACGAGAACATTCAGGCTGAAATTTTTTATCACTGTTGGACAAAGTAAACTTCAAAAAAATATTAGTTGATGGAAGAATTTATGATGTTGCAAGTGTCAAACATTTTAGTTATTTGGTCAACTTATCATTCCTTTTTCCCCAGCTTTGTATTCTAAAGGTGTATAATGAAAACCTTCGAGAGGCTGACCCCCTTTGTCCCCCTTCCTTCCATTTAGTATGTACGCACGGAGTAGAAGGGGGTAGTGGCAAACAGGAAGTGTTTCCCATTGTTTTTGCATCCAAAGAGAGTAAAAATGAGAGGGAAGGGGGACACAGACGTGCCTGGAAAACACGAAACAACATCACATGGAAGATGAAACTTACAAATAATTATTTTCGAAATCCATAGAATATGACAAAATATGTTTTCAGGTCATGGAATCATTGTAAATTACAATGTAAATCTTTTGTAAGGAGATAGAACAAGCAAACCAACTTCATAACAAGAGACAAACTTCCTTAAAAAGTCTGAGATGAAAGAATGCTATTGTACACACCAGTCTCGTATCGTTTCAGATGTTGCTTAATGCCTGGATGTGTATGCTTACTTCAGTACCGCGTCGTATTAGTTCCCCAAATCCTTGAGTCTTGTGGCCATACCGCATGTGAACTTGAAACCCCGTCAGATCATACTGGAGAATGCATGATACCAAACCTGCCGCAGGTCTTTTTCCCCTTTCCCTCGGTTTCCCCCTTCGCCCCTTTCATTTCAGAGAGACTTGTAACAAGCACAGCACATGCTGAATCCAGCACCACATCGTGTGAAAAAACAAATTGGGGTTACCTCCTGCAAATATAACGTTTTACGTTGTTTATCAATATGCCGAATGTCTTTTCCAGGAGGTAACCGAGCTGAGCCTTTTTGATGCAAAATAAAGACATTTATCACTGCAAAATTAGAAACACAACAACTTAAAACTCACCTTCAAAGTTGCTCCAAAAGGATTCCATTTGTTCCAAAGGAGCCACCAGCCTGATAAAGAATCTCCATAATTTGTTTGATGTGGTTCATACATTGACCCTACATCAACAGCTATAATTGTTTTCGCTCCAAGTGATTTCATGACGTCAGCTACAAAGATGCAGGTTTGTTAGTTATTAAAAAACACAAGCTGTTAAATTTTCCCACGTTAAATTGCATGCAAAAGTGATTGCATGATAAATATCTTTGATAAAAATCATTATTAGTCACAACTGATAAAAATCAGAATCATAGAATTCGTCACAAATCTCATCTTCCTTGGGCATTAAAAGATTGCAATTGGCAAACTTGGAAAGCTAATGTTGATTGGGAGTGTTTGCTTTGCCCATTTATGTAAGTTTCTCCTTCAAATTAACGCCCCATGTACAGCTATGCTAAGAAAAGCTAAATAAAGCTATGCTACACTTGAGTGGTATGAGATTCAAATCAATTTTGCATTAAATACATTGTATTATAATTGATGGACGTCTGCGAATACTGTTGATCTGCAAACTATTGGACAAAAAAGAAACCTACAACAGCAAAAGCTGTTGTGGGTTTTGGAATAGCAATATTGGAATAGCAATAGCAAAAGAAACATTCCTTCATTAAATTCTAAAAATTAGCATTGCATTCCTTCCTTCCAAAACTGAACTTACCTGGTAAATTATTTACGTATCCTCCATCTAAAAGCAAGCTGCCATCTTCTGGATCACATAATGGAGGCAAATATCCAGCAAGACTCATACTTGCCCTCACGTATCTCCAAACACATCCTGTCAAAAATTATAAAGAAGTCAAATTCCAAAACTCTGCTGTTAAACCAAGAGATTAATACGAGAAGAAACAAATGATTTTGAATAGATGTTTATTTTGAAATGATTAACAGAAAATTAATTCAAATTATGCATTAAAACAATAAAAATAACTTAAATAGCAAAATCTCACTAAATTAAGCCTTAAAAGATACGAAACCTGAAAGACCCAAGACCACATAGATCGACACAATAAAGAAAGACATTGAGTTGAACATTGATACGTAAGTGACAATAAATAACTGTTTGGAGCGTTGGAAGACATCTGCGAAGACAAACTCAAGTAAGAAGAATGATCTCGACTACGACGAAACATGAAAATATGCTTATATATGCCGTATAACAAACACCTGTTTGATGAACTTTCATCCTTGAATTTGTTATGTCAGTTGAAATGCAAAAATAAGGAAGCAACATATCCTATAAAGAAAAATGTACAGTTACAAAATATTGCTAAACATTTATTCACTCTTTCGCACCATTATTCAATACAGAAAAAAAGCTTATCAAATTATTGTATCTTAAAAAGGGCTCAATTAAAATAACGGTTGACCAGCCAGTGTTGTCGGAACCGAGAGAGGGGAGCTACGGCCCCCAATAGTTTTAAAAACAATGGTTTTTACTACGAGTTTTAAATAAAACCCTCATTCTCTATTGTTTTAAGAACAATAGACCATTAATCTTCAGCAGCTTCCGACGGCCCTACATTAGAGTATATATTAGATGTCAAACCTGTAAAACATACTTTTGACAGTTGACTTAATTGTAAAGTAATGATGTTGGGATGTAATGTAATGATTTGTGATGTTGGGTTTGGAGGCAACTTGGTAACGTCATGGCGAATATAATATAATATAAACTACCAACGAATATAAACTACTAGCTAAACGTAATCAAAGTCAAGAACATAATAGTCTCTATGAAAGCGGTCGTAAAATTTTTTCAAATTAGATTACATCCTTTGAATTTACAATGTCAGACGGCAGCCATGTATTTTAATTTTTGTTGTTATTTAAAGAAACGTACTTTTACTAAAAATGGCTAAAAGTTCTGAGATGAAGTATATCTTCTTGATGTTAAAAAAAAAACTACAACCACTTTAAACAACCTTGTTATACTAAAAATTAATCAAGAAAGCCCAGTAAAAACTTACTTCCATGATTTTTTCACCAAAACTGCCCGATATTTCTCCGTTGAATCGTTTTCCTAAACAAAAAACAAAAAAATGAAAAAAGCGACGTATTCGATATCCATTGTAAAATATGATTCTATGTAATTTGACATTCTTTAATTGACTGTCAAATCAATTTAAACATACAAAAGTTTACAACATAGTTAATTATGGGTTAGGTTAAGATAGTTAATCAGGGTTTTATAGGACTCGACCTTTTAGCCTTTTATCAATCAATCAATCAATTTTATTCATAAAATGCATGTTAAATACAAATACACGGGAGAAATCGTGCAATCTATACGACTCAGAAAAAGCGATGCTAAACTAAAATTTATAAGGAAAAATAAAAACAAAATCTAAACTAGAACAGTAACAGAATACATATGCATACAAATATAAACTAAATATCGAACATTATTGCAATATATATAGGAAGTTATCAGTTAGTGATGACACGGTTGGATAAGTTAGTGTTTGGCAAATTTACTAGTGTATCAATAATAAATTTAAAGGAAAACACAAAAAAGTTATAACAAGAAAGCACTATAGATTTATAAGAAGCTTTATATCATCGATTTTTTAATTATCTCTATTGTTATGAAAAAAGCTTTTTAAGTTTACTTGAGAATGTTTTAAAGTTATGTATACTTTTAAAATCATTGTATAACTTTAAAACATTCTCAAGTAAACTTGAAAGAGCTTTAATTTCTAAACATTAACTCTGATTTCATAATAATAAAGAGAATTTACTTGCATTTATAATTATTACTATTATTATTATAAAGAGGGAATTAAAAGCTCACCAGAGAAGAGTGACGTATAAGGATAAGTAATATCGAAAAGTTTGTTCAAAAAAGATGACATCACCTGGAAACAAAAACGAATAATTTGAATCACAATCCGTTTAAAAATTAACAAACTTAAATTTTGCAGTAAATTTCTTCATATTTACAAAAAACACTTAAAAAGAAAAACAAGAATTATGAAAATGTTGTTGCTGCTATTATTGTAGTTGTTATTGTTTACCATCAACCTGGTTCCTATAGACACGCTAGTTCTTATCAAAATGCTTTATATTTTATCGTTGTTAGATCATCTCCAGATTTATGACACTTATTATTCGTTCTTAAAATACACTATTCGTTATAAACGCAACATTTTATGATTGATTTTGATCTTATTTTGATGATCGATATAATCGAAAGAATTATTTCAAAAAACAAATAATCATCTAAATAACACCTTACCACTGATGTATTTCGTGATCTTTCTATTAATTTCGATGCGCATGCATCCTCTGCATACAAAGCACCAATAAATGCACCCATGCTCGTTCCTCCAACCATATCAATTGGAATTCCTGAAAAACCAATAACATGCTAACTTCCATTTCCCAAAATATCGTATGATTCCTATTTTTAACAGAATTATTTTTTAACTTAATATTGAGATAACAAAATTTCCCAATGATCAAAAATTGTTTGAAAATGTTGATTGCTTCATAAAATTGTTGAGAGAATATGAATTTTGGTAGTCTTCTGGAGATGACCTCAAATCAAAATTTTCGAGTATGATAAAGCACGCGAGGTACGAAGTTTTTACACTCAATTCACAAGTCACACCAGCAACGTTTATTGTGATAAAAAGTTTTTTTGTGGGCGATTCTAGCATCCCCCCCAGGACAAGGCTCCTTGATATCCCTAGGCAAGAACAATTTACCACTTTAAATACAAACTTACCAGCTTCCTCCAACGCTCTGATTATCCCAACATGCGCAAAACCTCTGGAAAAAAAAAATTTAGATATAAGATTCCTCATGTAAGAATCATAGCGTAATCATGTAAGAATCTTAAAGATAAAAGCCATACTGATTGTGTAGAAACATTTTTAATTTTGCAAAGCGGGAGAAAGATAGTTCCAATAATAAGAGATCCCATGATCATACTTTAATTATACGACGTACCTTGCACCTCCACCACCTAAAACCAAACCGATCGATGTTCCAGTTAACCGTCTTGCCAGCCGTGCAAAATCCGATGTCCTAAAATAAAATATAATATACAAAACTAGCTAACCTGTAGGCTAAATTATCATGCAAAATAACTTCTAAATAAATGAAAAATCTTTTAACAAAGTCGATCTGGGAATTGTTGGTCGTTGGTCAACATGTCTTCATTGAAATTTAAGAAAAAAGTGAAAACAAAGCAAACAGCAAACAGAATAGAAAAACTTTGACAAATTAAAAAACAACGCTGGAATCTTTTTGTAAAAGAAGTTATTTTTAAAGTTATTTTTCATTTATACGACAGTAGTGAAACTAAAATTAGTATAAAGATTACTGCTTATTTGGATGTAAAAACATTTAATAGGAATATACGACATATTTTTGAAGAAGGTATACCTTCCAGGCACTTCATAGTTTGGATCCTGTGCATGCTGCAGAACAAAGAAAATTAAATTACGTTGTCAACAAAAGCAAAATATAAAATTTAGAAAAAATAACGTGTTATTTTTAAAATTAGTTATAAAGTAAAATAATAAACATTGAGTTGAAATTCTTCTTATGAAGATGCTTCCCAAAATAATATATCAATCATATTCATAGAGTGTAATGGTTAATATAATGCACGTAAGAAGTACAAAAACTGGAATTATATACGACCAATAATAACAATAACAATAACAATGACGATAACGATAACAATAACAATAACAATAACAATGACGATAACAATAACAATAACAATAACAACGACGATAACAATAACAATAACAATAACAATAACAATGACGATAACAATAACAATAACAATAACAATAACGATAACAATGACGATAACAATGACGATAACAATAACAATAACAATAACAATAACAATAACAATAACATCTTGCTGGCTCCAAATAATTCATACCTTTAAAGGGTTTGTTCATATTCCGCGAATTTATTGAGAAATAGGCGGTAAAGGGCGAATGGCGGTAAAGGGCGAAGGGTATCTAGTACTCTGTAAAGATATCGCTGATTTTAATTTCTGTTTGAAGAACCAAGAACAAATCAAGCTTATTTAGCTTTTTCCGTTAAATTAAAAGTGTAGAAAATTTAACATTCAGAAAATTCCACAGAACTATAGAGATTGGTATCTAAAGAATATTAAATTTCATAAAAAAATCCACAGAACATTGAATTTCAAAGATAATACGAATAGATTTAACTGTAAAATCATTCTTCATTCAAGATATTGAATTGTTGAATTTCTGATCTTCTACTTCATTTGAAAATAAATAAACATGAATAATTCCAAATAAATTCTTACCACGTGTGCTAAATGTCTTCTGTTGAACACCTTCTTTGGGCACCTGACCTGGCAACGAAAAATAATCATAATATAATTAATCGTAATAAATTAACATGAATTGGAATTGATTATGATAAACTAAACAATTGAATCAGAACAAAAAAAAACGAAAACTTTTAACTCTAGCCCTAAAACACGAAGACTAATAATTCTAACGCGAAAAGTACATAAACTATGAACACTAAAACACACAGAGCACGAACATAGCGTTCAGTTCTTTGAATGGTTGATCTCATTGTTTTCTCTTTAACAAATTGAATACCATTCACACCTTTCGGCATTGTTCGAGCGGGATCTCTAACCCACAAAGTACATAAACAATAAACTACCAATGAAAGGAAAACAAACTGAAGTCTTACAAAACTAAAATTTTGTGGAAACCGACATTTTCATTGAAACAGCAAAATAAATAAAATAACTCACATGATGATGGGCTGATATCCATCCTCGAGCATTTAACCATTCAACAGTACCAGATGGCTGTTCAAATTTATGTTCTCTGTACAGCAATATCAAATCTTTCTGAGCCTTAACAGAAGTCATTCTTTCAAGCTCAGCTTCAAGCTGCAAAAATAAATCATATATTGCGCTAAAAACAAGGACAAATAAATGTATATGTTGCAATTACTACAATGATTTATATCTCATAAATTTATGTTTATTTCTCACTAACAATCAATTCCTTTTCCTCAATCTTCCATGTTATTTATTCAATAATTTCGCATAATATCTCTCTATCTAGATGTTAAGCTATTTTTTGCATGGCTGATTTCTAAAAAGTATAACTTCATAAAGGGCGGGAGCGTGGCGACGTGGTTAGCAATCCTGCTTCTCGCTTGAGCAACCGGGGTTTGAGTCTCATAAATGTCTCCCAAAGTTCATTCAGCTTCTCATCCTTCCAAGGTCAGTAGAACGAGTTCCAACTTGTCGGGGTTTGTGGATGGATATGTATAATCCGTGTCCTTTTCTGGAAAGAAGTCATCTCGAGACTTTTGCAGGATAGGCACGTTAAATACAATCACTCACTCTCACACTTACTCACTCACAAAGTTAAAAAAAAATCTAAATTTCAGCATATTCATATCACAAATGTTAAAATAATTATTCAAAAAACATATATGATTATCTGCCTCAGATGCAGCTTACTATACCTGCATGATGCTGCGATATACATTTATGTTTATCATAAAAAGCCTCAGGATTGCTATGTATCACATATGTCTTCGTACTGTTACTTGTTGTAAATTGCAAAAAGATAAATAAAATGTAGCCATTCGTGTTAAATCAAGTTATCGCTTATTGCTGATTCGTGTTCGTGTTCGATTAAGCGGTGAATCGTGTTACGGGAAATTGAAATTTGTTCGAAATAGCAAATGTTCGAGATAACGGGCAGTTGAAATAGCAGATGTGAACAGTATCTATAACGTGTCTATGGTATTGGTAAGATTTAAATTACACTAACACAAGCCAACAACAAATATAAATTATTGAGAAACAGAAAAACAGTCCATTTTGTTAAATTATATACGTCAAATTGACTTACCACACCAACGTTGCGAGGGTCTCCATCACCACGGCAAACAATCATAATAGCATCTGCCTGTAACAAAAACACACCATATGAACACACTTTATATTTTGTATCGTTTATAAGTTAAAACGATTTAAGCTAATTTTGTTTTCCCTAATACTGATGTCTTAATACTGATTAGAATATATGTATATATAATTTATTTTTAACATCTTCTTAATATTAAATAACGTAAAATAAGAAAAAACGCCAAAAACCCATGATATATAACTTATCCTTTTGTAAGCCTAACAAGAAAATGGAATGGAGAACAATCTGTATCATAAAAATCATTTTTAATTTCAAATAAAAACATTTCATCTTGTTGCAGTGATTAAAATAAGCAAGGTTTTATTAAATATGTTTATATTATGTTACAAGAATATCGAGTGACGCATCACTTTTAGAATAGCCGAAGTATATATATATAATGTTAATATAAAAACACATTCAATGATATTGAGGACTAATTTTAGAATGCCATCTCAGATGCAGATCTTTCCTGCATAAAAATACCAAACTAAATATATATACCTGTCTAATACAACGTTTAGTCCATTCTGACATCCATGTATCACTTTGATAAACAACAATACGATGAACCTCTTCTTGCTGTCCAAGCCAATTTGACAAATAATACTCGTGAAGACTGCGGAGGGGGAAAATATCACAAAATTTTGCAAAAAAAGAAGAAGAATAGAATGGGCCTAGAAATTAGCATAATAAGGGTTAGAATTTGTTTACAGATAGATACTAGATCATAGCCATGATGATCACACACACCATCTCCAGATATTATATAACAGATAACAGTTAGATATTTCGTTCTTGTTATTTTGAAATGTGTATTTTAAGAAAGAATAGCAATTTGTCATACATCTGGAGATGGTGTGTATGATTATCTCGATTATGATCTTACATCGATCTTGTAATAATTCATGTTACACAAATGATTGGGCTTGAGGAAGATTTGATATAGAAATGGTATCTTCATAAAGTAAATTTACTCTATATACTCTTTTTTCATAGGAACCTTTTTAAAAAGAACGTCCGAGCTGGGATTAGACCTAAATTTAAGAGCATGGCAAGAACATGCCTGAGGCTGAAAGACTAAAAAGATTGAAAAGATTGTGTTATCTTCAAAAATTAGTCTTTTCCTACATTCCAAATTAAAAAAAAGAAGAGGAATCTACATACCTATCCAATGCAGCAACGCCCAGCCTTTTCTTTACAAGGTCGCTTGTCAAAAGAAGTGTTGGACCTAAAATAAAAAAATTAAGCATTATGTAGTGTGCATTTCTAAAAATCACATTTCCATTAAAGCTCTATGTGCCCTTGAGGGGCTTGTTTAATTTTGGGGGTTATAAAAGGGGTTTAAGAGATAAGGTGATTTGTTAGAGAAGGGGGAGCAGTAACAAAATAAATATCAAGGCTATGAAAGGTTTTTTTGCAATTTTCTGTTTCATTTCTTGCGATTTCCTTATTCTAGCTAGCCATTGTTCCAGGAAGATGCGCTGCATTGAGTCAGTCACAGGAGCGGCTTCTAAAGCAGTAGATGAGAAATGTTTGACTCGCAAGTACATGAAAATGGAAATTGGATTCATTACACTGAAATACATAAAGAAATTTAGGGGGCTTAATAGAGAGGGCGGCTTTTTCAAATTTTGGCAATGAAAGAGGGACTAATCAGAGAGGGGGCTTAGCGAAGAGGGGGCAATAATCAACCCCCTCTTATAACAAACACAACTGTGGTTTCACATAAGTGTTATGTTCATATTTTATTCCAAAAGATTTTAATCTTTTTATAAATTCCAATATATGCTATTCAAGACAAAACTAAAATTCAAATAGACAAATATAAAAAGTAACAAATAATATGTTAACAAATGAAGTTTTATTGAATATGAGGTACAAGTAGTACCATTTTAATAAATACGTAACACAACAAAAGCATCTTTTTGAAATTTCTTTGCCCTAAATACACAGAATGTAGTAATTCCGTTTAAAAATATTTACCGATTTCGTTTAAAGCAAGACTCAATTCAAAAGTAAAATTAGAAATAGGAACTTTCGTTGATGAAGGAATGACTGCTATCGTCCCCAAATTCGTGCTTATTCGTTCTGCAAGAAAGAACATTGCAATATAAATAAAACACAATTGAAGCAACTGAAACTAAATAACAATCATAAAATACAAACTTAAACATGAAATCTCTCCTATCAACAAGGGCAGATTTTGTAACAGCGAAATCGGCACGCCGGTTTCAAAGCGATTAGCCATTCAAGACAACGCGAATTCTGTCAAGCAGAAAATCAAAACATGACTTTGTTTTGATTTTCTGCTTCGCTTTGAAATTGGCGTGTCAATTTCAATATTGTTACAAAATCTGACCTTGTTTCTCCTATCAATTGCATCTTTCTTTGTTGCTCAGCAACGCAAATAATTGTTGTTTATGAGTGCAAGTAAACTGACTGAATAGCTGCAAAGCCATGGCTTCAACAACGTATTTTTTCCCTAAAATGTGGAATTCTGATTTCACTTTCAAAACCCTTATCTCATGAAGTATGTCCTTATCTTCGGCATATTTTAATGACCACAAATTTAGAGGTACATCGCTTTGATTATGTCCTTCAGCAATACATTCACTTACCCAATTTTGAATCAGATATTTTTGGCAAAAGAGATTTCTTGAAGTTTCCAAGCATCCTGTCGCCAAGCAAATGAATCAAACGTGTGACCACCTGCCAAAAGAAAAATCCGTTGCGTTAAGTAAAAACCAGAAAAAATCTCGACAGAAAAAAGTTTCCTTTTACTTGATTTCACTGTAGCTTACCCCCTCCCCGTGTGGTCAGCACTAGACCATGGATACTTAACGTTAACGGGCTACTCCCAAATATATGAAAAACATTATTCGCTCCTACAATTTTAAAGAACGAAATGTATAGTTATTATTTGTCATACACCTGAGGATATCCTGCGGCACTAGACCATGGAGGCTTAACGCACACAGGCTTCTCCCAGATATATGACAAACATTATTAGCACCTACAATTTTAAAGAAAGAAATGTATAGTTTATGATAGCCTGCGTACGTGAAGTCTCCATGATTTAATGCTGACCCCACCCTCCTGCCTGGAACATTCGCTATCTCAAACAAAGTTTCACAAATACTATTTGTCATACATCTAGAGATGGTTATGTCTGCATCTCCACTATGATCTAACACCGAGTGAAGTTACTTACGATTTAAGAATTTATTAGTAACATTTTAACGACTTTTAGTTGAAACGCACTCTTTCATAATAGGCTAGCAGAGGCAAATTTTGTAATAATAATGAAATTGACACACCCATTTCAAATCGATTAGTCGTCAAAAATAAAGCAAAACTCTCTCAATTTGAAAACTTAAACATCTCCTCCGCAACTCTGCGTGGCCTCGCTCATTTACATTTTCCAGTTTGCTTCTTAATGTTTTCGACAGACAATTGCTTTGACAATTGAAGGTAATTGCAGATAATTGAGGTGTCAACTTCTCCATTTTACAAAATTTGCCTCTGTTTGATAAGCCACCTGTGCATATTATGTCCATAATTCCTGCCACCAGACATTAAAAAAAGAAAAACCAGAACAGAGTTTACTGATTCATAAACAATAGAAAAATATATTTACCTGTGGATACTGTAATTTAATAGTGTTAAGAAGACCATCTGGAATTTTTGCAAGTTCTGTATCTCTATAGAAAAAATTAATAATTGATAAAATTCCATTTAAGTTATTAATCAATAAAATTTAGACAACTAAAAGAAAATAACAACAAATAATTCCCTAATAAAATTAATAATTCTAACCAGGGCAATTCCAACGTAGCAACTCAGACAAGAACAGCATAGCGTTCCCATATTGCTAATCAGCACTCTTAGAAAAATATTGTTTCACATAGAGATATATTGTTTGTATATATAAAAAAATAAACAATAGAGAGATCTTTTATCACGTGGTGAGAATTTTGGCGGTTCAGATGATTGGCGCCAAAAAAAACTAAATGAACAATTTGGAGGCGATGGAATCTGATTGCTTGTTAAATTTTGGCTTCAAATCTTTAATGAACAAAGATTTATTACGGTAGAGATATATTGTTCCAAAAAATTTTTATTGAAACCAGCTATCAAAACGCAAAGCAAATTTTTAAAATACATGCAAATGCATTATGATACAATTGAAATTCTCTGACTCAAACTTGCTTAACTCAAACTCCCAATTGCTCCCAGAAAACATGAACTGTTTTGCATATCCCTTAACAGCGTTCAGTGTTGATTTAGATTTAATTTATCTCGAATACTAGAAATTTCGAAAAAAAAATTATTCCCAATGAGAGATTGAAATAGCGGAGCTCAACTGCAACAGCATGACGCGACATTTTCAAATTAAATTCCATTTTGTTTAAAATAAATAAAAAACAGGATATTGTAACTAACCAAACTATTGGTATTGTAAAATAACAAAGCAATGGAGAATTTTATGACACAGAAGATAGTACGACAATCCAATTTATCACCCCCCGAGAATAGATTTCACACCTTTCAAAAAAGCCAAGAAACCACAATAAACAAAATCGAATAAATTTGCTTTCTGTGATTATATTGATTTTATTCGCCTCAAATCACAAACCGTACCGCCGTGCAAGTCATGATGCAACGTAATTCTGTAAAAAATCTACAGTTAAAATTAAAAAAAGATCAAACTCTCCCTTGCGACAGTAATCTCATGTCTAAAAATGGCAAACCATTTCTATCATATTTTTTATGCTGAATAGTATAATTTCACATGAACTAAAATTTATTCTCACCGAACGGCAAGGACATCACTCACTCTTGCGGACTCTGTTAACACTTCTACCTAAGAAATCAAATATCCCGCTATTTATATCGTGATATCTCTACCATATATATCCTGATATCTCCAAAGAGTTTGCAAAAAAATAAAAGTTTTAATATGTTGCGTTAATTTAAATTGAAATATAAAAAAACGGTGCTAATTCCACCATCGCAGTAAAAACCCGCATACAGATTTATTGGTCATCCTCTTAAGGTTCATAAAGGCATATGTATGGATGTTCGTATGCAAAACAAAACATAATAAAAAATTATCCATAAGCTTCAAACAATAGCAGTCAAATCTAAAGTCGCAAACTATACGTTTTATCAAATATATCTCTAATTTTCAAGCTGAAGGTTCTTATAAAAAGATAAGTCATTGCGTGCGGATTTTACCGCACTCCACATGCGTAAAGTATGTTACTTCAGCAATCAAATTCCTCAAAAAGAAAATTTCAAGAAAATACGTACAAGGCCAACGAATTCGCCTCTTCCATACTCAGCTCCAAGGTCTTTTTTACCATCTTCAGTTACGTATACAGATCGTAAGCGACCATTTAAAATGACGTACACGCTGTCGGCCTGATCTCCTTGTCTGGAGAAAATAAAAACTTCTTTAGTAAAAATTGTGATTAGCTTCCTCGGACAAATTCGTAAGACAACAAAAAACAGTTTTAGAATGGCCACATGATATGACTCATTGTTAAACGACGTAAGATGTCAAATGGCCAATTTTCGTTCCCCTCGAGAGTTCAATTGTATATTATATGTAATACCTTTATTAAAAAAATAGTTTTGCACATTAGTTCTGCGTTAACATCATTTAGAGTTAAAAAAAAAATTAAAAACAAGAAGAGCTTACTTGTATAAAGATTTGCCAGCATCAATAACAACCCAATCCAAAGCAAAATCGATATTTCTTACGAATGATGAAAGTCTTTTGATAATCTCATAAGCAACAGGAATGACAACAGTTGGTTTCTCTCTCATCAAACTAAGATATATTAAAAAAGGATTTACAATCGTTTGTCTTGAAGGTACTCGTGAAAAATTAGACAAACTATTTTACAGCACTTCCCCAATTTCTTCTAAAACCTGTGTTATGTGTTCGAAAATTCAATTTCAGCGTTTGTCTAATAATTTTAAATATTTTGGCATTGACATTTATTCAGATTCCAGAAAAGTATAACTTTCTTTGAGAATAAAGTTTGATCTCTAGAAATTTTCCTCGTTTAACAATGGAAACTAGGCATTGTTTGGACATGGTACGCAATTTCCGGTGACCTTGGAATCGTGATGTTTTCTTAACCGGTGACCTTGGGACCGTAATATTTTCTTAACCGGTGACCTTGGAACCGTGATGTTTTCTTAACCGGTGACCTTGGAACCGTGATGTTTTTTTAACCGGTGACCTTGGAACCGTGATGTTTTCGTGACTCTGCATTTATTAATACTTAAATGTTTTGCCAATGCTGCTGTCCCCAGCTATACACCAAAGATATGGTAATATACGGTTCCAATAAAACTCGAATAAAATCTTTAAACTCATTCTACTGCTGATAGGTCAGACAAGCGGACAAAAGGACTTTAAAAAGTATTAAAAAAAACTCACTTACTTGTAGAAGTCAATTTTGCTGATGATGACAATGTAACTACGCTTTTCAGCCTTGATCGTGAAAAAAGATGGCTCTCCAGTAAGCAATGCTAATGATCCAACTAACTCGCCAGGTTGTGCGAAGTATAAAAATTCCTACAAAATTGAAAGCTGTTATCAAATAAAACGCTCACACCCTTTCGGATTGTTACAATTGCTACAGATGAATTTTTACTCTTAGATAGGATAAAAGCAAATCTAATCATGGATAAAAGCAAATCTAATCACAGATAAAAGCAAATCTAAGCAAGGGTAAAAGCAAATCAAAGCAAGGATAAAAGCAAATCTAAGCAAGGATAAAAGCAAATCTAAGCAAGGATAAAAGCAAATCTAAGCAAGAATAAAAGCAAATCTAAGCACGGATAAAAGCAAATCTAAGCAAGGATAACAGCAAATTTAAGCGAGGATTAAAGCAAATCTAAGCAAGGATAAAAGCAAATTTAAGCGAGGATTAAAGCAAATCTAAGCAAGGGTAACAGCAAATCAAAGCAAGGATAAAAGCAAATCTAAGCAAGGATAAAAGCAAATCTAAGCAAGGATAAAAATAAAAACAATAACAAAACAAACCTCCACCCCATCTGTCTTCTGTATAATCCTCAATGATCCTTGGACAAGGAAATACAAACTGCAATTCTGAAATTAAAACATATAAAAAATACATTTTATCACAACTTCTATTCGTACGTGTTTTTTACATAAGAAATAACTTTATTTTTACATAGAAATAACTTTTTTACATAAGAAATAACTTTAAATATCCAATTATAGCAGGATATGCCTTTTATATGCAGCATATACACTATATACATATATATACAGCCTAAACAAGATGCGCTTGTCTCCACACATGAACTATATAAACCATATACACTAAATACATCATAAAATACAGATGCCAGATGCAAATACATGACAATACATTCATGACATTAGAAGCTATATACGCCAGTATACGAGCTATATACAGCAAAATATATGGTAATATACATACGTTATACCGTTATATATAGGAATATTAACATATGGGGACGAAGGTGTGTCCCTGTAACGTAAATCGATGCAACGTAATGTAATATAACGTATTCTGTAATATTAACTAACGTAACATTAACTTGATGCAACGTAAGAAAATTTAATGTGATGTACCGTAAGTTAATTTAACTTGATATAGTATTACGTAATGTGACGTAACATAAGGTAAAAAAAATTACATTTGGTGTAATGGTCCACTTGCTATGGTGTAATGTTCCAATCTTCAACAGTCAAGTGTAATTGCTCTTTGAACAAACTCCAAAAACGGGTAGTATAAATTGATACAACTATTGTAACGTCGTAATAGGTGTTACGACAATAATTTCGTAACTATGTAAGTAATATAGTAATCTGTGTTACGACAAACATTTTATAACTACGTTGATAATATAGTTCTATGTGTTACGACAATAATTTACTGTACCTTGTCGCCTTGTTTTACGAGTGAACTTCCCACTGGAACGCAAGCGAGAGTCAGGAGATCTTCCAGTAACGACAAATCCTGTTCAATAAAAAAAAAATGATTTATCAACAAAATAAAATGATATTACTTGCGCTCTTGCCAATTTGAAATGCAGTGCCTAACCATTTGGCCAATTGACCAGTTGCGGAATATTTTATGTGCTGGTTACAGAGTATTTATTCATAAATCTGAAACAAGTTTTAACTCACAGTTAATCCAAACAAATGAGCCAAATCTTTTGTAGCGGCATCCCTCATCAGGTTTTCTTCTTCCGGATCGACGAATAGATACTTTGGAGTGTCGTCTTCGGTGGATGGCTGTGCGTGGGATGGAAATTTGAAAGTGATATCTGAATCTGACGTCGGACTGCTATCTGGAGAGCCAACGTGGAAGCCTTTTTCTGATCCGGAACCCGTCAGCTCTATTCCAGCTCTCCCACAAGCAACTTCAAAATCAGATGGGGAAATGCCATACTCCATACTCATTGATCTATATAAAGAAACATTTGAATATGATTCTTAATCTGAATCTAATTCTAAAGTGCATGAAAAGATTCGTGAAAAAATCCACCTATGAACTGCTGAAATACTACCTCATTTGATTGCAAATGTTGCCTTTGATTTAATTGATCGAGTCCTTGCTGTACGAAATAGCTCTGGTTCCTGGTGCCTGCCTAAAATATCTTTTTTCCGGAATTATGCTAATTCATTCAACAACTACAAACTATGAATCACACAAGAATGCACCCTTCTGTATTTTCGAATCTCCAGAGAGTTAGTTGATTATTTTCGTAACATTGGGAATTTTGTAAAAAAAAAAATAGCGGTTTTAAACATTACAATGCGATTTGTCACTGCAAAGAATAGATTACAACACCTTCAACGCAGCCAAGGAAATCATACAATTTTGCTATTTGTTCATTTTGATTTGATTGACTGCACTCAGAATGTGAAATCTATTCTTCTAAATCGCAAATCGCATTGTCAGGTTTGAAACCTCAATCTTTTGTTTAAAAAGCTTGTCTACGCAAGATTTCATTATTTTGTTTGCTGCGCAGCAAAATTCCAAAAGGAAATACCCTTGGTATACACCTCTCGATTTTTTGAGCGGTCATCATCGGTTCAAACAAAAGAAAGGAGTATTGAGTCACATTCAACTGATTCGCAGGAGAATCAAAAAGATACACCGTCATATCGGAATGGGATTTGAACATTGATTGTGCTATTCTGTTGATGTTGCATTATTAAAATACTACCAAGGAAAAATTAAGGTAGATGGGAATCGCCCTGATATGAAGCACCCGTCATAATCTTAATTTTTGACCGTGTTAATGTAATAATGAAAGGAATTTGGGTCTAATTATTTTTTAAAAGTGTGCGGAAAATATTATCTGATCTCCCATTGCAGTTTCTTTTCACTGCCGTATCCAGAACAA
Organism: Phacellophora camtschatica; assembly: GCA_036873815.1. Classification (NCBI taxonomy): domain Eukaryota; kingdom Metazoa; phylum Cnidaria; class Scyphozoa; order Semaeostomeae; family Ulmaridae; genus Phacellophora; species Phacellophora camtschatica. The sequence goes on along the minus strand of JAYJMH010003443.1, from coordinate 2,083 downwards.
ATTAATTTGGAAAAATGTTCACCTAAAATTGACTTTGTAAGTATCTTGTAATTTGTAAATTGTAATTTTATAAAAAGTGTTCCATCTCAGGGCGATACCCTCTAGGTACGAGGAGAGGGGTATTTCCTATGTGCAAAACTTCTTAAAAGAAACAAACTTTTTCAACACAAATAAAAACGTACTTTACGCTGAATGCAGATGTCCGTCTTTTCGACTTCTGCTGTAATGTATTGAATCTCTCTGATGAACGTGTTCGCTTAATGCTCTGATAAGAAGCATTGGATAATTCTTCTGCCTCTCCATCGTCTTCGCCCATTATCGACACTGAGTTTGTAAAACTAACTGCTCTTCGAATAGGCTTTTCACTGCTGGTATCTTCCTGTTTTTCAAACATTTCATGGATTGGACTAATAGGCGATTTAGTCCCTTTGGTTGGAGAAGCATCCACTTGTTTAGCTGGGCTGTCGTTTTTATAAGCTTTTGATGTTGTTTCTTTCAGCGAATAAACTGACAAAGTTTTAAGTTCTGCGATTGCTTTTTGACTCTTAAAGTAAAATTAAAAGTAAACTTAAATAGTTAAAAAGAGTACGCTATCTTCAAAAATTCATCTACTTGCCTAAATATTCAATTTTAGTTATCGAATTCAATACAGTACAAACACTTTTGCAAACTACATGATCCAAAATAAGCAAGTCTAACAAGTTTGCGCCTTAAACCAAAATCGCATAAAGTTATTTAAACAAAATAATAACAATATTTCAAGAGTGTTTAAAGTGCACAGACGCGATATTTTTTTGATAACAAAACAGAAAATAAATAGGCCGGGTGACCCAAAAAGAAATATCTACGTTTGCAGGGCGGGAGCTCGAAATTAGTTAGGTAATAAACTTTAAATCGTATTCAAAACAACGTCCTAGGATGCCAGCCAAGCTGCAAAACTGCAAATTAAAATTGCTCCAATTGGTGAGCTTCAAGTCAATTTAAAGGACCGCCATTTATTTCCAGTCCACGTTTTGACATTAAAATAACTTGTTTGCTCTTACATCGATTTTGGGGTTTGATCAGTGAATCTTTTCAAATTTCAAACTCCCAATTCGCAATAAACGCTAGCAGGCTGCTTGAATTACAAGACATGGACTGGAAATAAAATTATGTTTCTTCAAATTCAGCCGAATGCTCGTGGATTAGGGAAATTTCAATTTCAAGTGTTGGGCAGGTAAAATTGGTCACAGATGACAGGATAATAATCAAACTCTTAGTTTTCCCTTCGAACGTCGTTTTGTACACAATTTGATATTAGTAGTCCAACGGATTTCAAAACCCTGAAAACAAAGATAGATTTGTTTACGTCACTCAATCATTTTTCAATCTTTGAAGCTTGAACAAGAAACCTTTGTAATACAATCACAATATGGCAACGGACAAGTATCTTGAAAAGTACCATAATGCACAGAGTTCGGTATTCGCTTGTTCAGCAGTCGAGTTTATCAAAAGGCAATCATCAAACTCAATATGTCTTGGTAAAATACCCTTAAAAATTCCTAACTTTTCTGAATAAAAACAAAAATGATACTCATTAAAAACTAATAAAATAATAAGGTATTTTTTAATGTTTTCTTGATCTAATATTTCGAGGGTTTTTTCAACAAATGATACTATAACTCAACGAATGTATAACCAATTTAAATCAGATAAATTTTTAGATCAAAAATCGAAAACGCAGCAAGCGGCCTGCTCAGTAATTACCTTTTCACTTTAATCAAAATAGAAAATTTAAAAGACACAGACAAATGTCACTAATAACATCCACAGCGGGAAGGGACACATGGTCGTCTGGTTTTCACTACAGATGGCATCACGTTTACAATTGGTAATTAAGGATTCAAGGGGAGTCGATATAACGGATTTGATTGCTGCCTTGGGGTATGCCTTCAAAGTTGTTATCCAAAACATTTCGGTTTTTCGGTAAATAAAATTGTCAATGTTCATTCCATTCGATATAACATACATACAACATACAACATACAACATACAACATACAACATACAACATACAACATACAACATACAACATACAACATACA
>JAYJMH010003432.1:0-27860 GCA_036873815.1 Phacellophora camtschatica | reverse complement strand
CCCCCCCCCCCCCCCCCCCCCCCCCCCCCCCCCCCCCCCCCCCCCCCCCCCCCCCCCCCCCCCCCCCCCCCGAAAAAAGGATTCACATGTATTACTTTCAGGGTGTAATTTGGCAGAATAAAATTACATAAACTACTTGCGTTAATTTTATTTTTGCCTTTTTTCAATTTTCAGTTCGACTTTTTCACATAATTAAAAACTTGAGAATCTGACTGATGCTCAAGCACCGCCAGCACCAGTCTAAATCCGCGCCTGCTATAAACACGATGTGTTTCGTGAATGACGAAATCAAAGATACGGAGCACTATTTGTTGCTCCCACCTTCGTTATGACGCTCAACGGCAAGATATTCTCACTGCTGGAGTCCATCAAATACAACTTTTACTGTATGGTGACAAAGACATTACTCACGAGGGAAACGGAGAAATCTTCGAGTTAACGTTGCGTTGCATCCACAAAACTGCTCGGTTTAAATAAGATGATTTTTTTATTTGCTGCAGTTATGTGTAGTTTCATATAATTTTACTTTTCTTAGTAATTGCCACGGGGTAGACATATTTCTTTGCTCCCCTTGGTATGCACAAGGACACTCACGGGTACGGAGACAATGGAGAAACTCACGACAACTCACGCTTCTTTATGCCCATGATCATGCATTGTAAAATCTGAATATTAAAAAGCATTATTTTTCGTTTGACAAAACTGCCCTTGCTATACATCTGGTTACAAAGCAAACTTCACAGAAAAGCATTTACAGCAAAGACACTTGTAGTGCTACATTTTCTGCTATGCCTTCATCATATACTGCGCTATTAAACTGAGACTGACAGTATTCATTTTAAATTCAACCCACATCATGAAACAGCTTTATGTCATTGAACAACTCGTCTCTACTTTATGTTTTTAACAATACTTTACTACTTTATTTAATAATTTTATTTTAAAGTACTAATAAACTTTTTCGAATAGTTTTTATAAAAGTTTTTAACAATTTAATTGCTAGTTTTTCTTGTTAGCAGAAATTGCCGTCTTTATTAGGAGGGAAGGGATGGATTGTTTTATGTTTCATTATTTCCTCTTATCTTTTGTAAAAGTTACAAGGATCTTTTGACACACCCCAAAAAGCTTTCATGGCTACGCAAATAATATTATGGAGTCAACTGCTGCTGACGTCATTTCGGGAACATTTCAATTGTCAGTTACTTGAACCCGTATGGAAGTTCATAAGAGTACCAAGTGTTCATTTTTGTCAATATTGCATTTTTACGAGCGAGGAACCTCAGAATAGCAATTATTCGTTTGCCTCGGGTAAACGTTTAGAGTTACTTCTGTTCAAAGGCTTGAGCAAAGAAGTTAATCCAAGCAAATAATTTGAAAACAAACCAAGCAACCGTGGCTTAAATATAAAAAACTAGCCCTATGTAAGCACGTTCCAATCTAATTTCAGAAAATCCTGGTGATTTAAAACAATTGATTATTAAACCTTTTTTCTATCTTTTTCTGAGAACAATAAGCCCCCCCCCCCCCCCAAATCTGGAACAGCTTCCGAAGGGACTGCTCCATGAAGATACATGATAAAAACGACTGTAGCACGTCTAGCCGAAGAATACTTAAACAAATGATGCCAAAAAATGATCCACTGCATGACCCATATTTTTGTAAAAAGCTTTAATATCATCGTGCATAATCCATTTTTTAGGAAAGCAAACACTGAAAAATTCTTACATACTTACATTAAATTGATTGTTGGTTATTAACTAGATTAAGTGCATCCTATAAGTGTGCAAATAAATTAAAATGAACTCCAAATACCTAAAAGGCCCTAAAAATGCATAAAATTAAAGTCGGATATGCAAACCAATTGTGCTAACCTATTTATCGTCTTTTTTGGCGATTATTACAAAAAGGGAGCAGCCAAAAGCAGAATAGGTTCTTAAGTATTTACCATAAGTTTTTAGCAGTATTTAATCAAATGCAAAATCCACAAAACGGATTTGTATTAAATACAATTTTAACATTGTAAAGATTTTGACTAATTCGTTTATTTAAATCTCCCATTCAAAGTAAAGCATTGATTTTGTTAGTGGCAGCAAAAAATTAGTTAAAACAAGTCTCTAAAATGTTTAAGATCTTAGCATGGAGTGGGAAGTTCTCTTCTGGTTGATTAAATAACTTAGATAACTCTCCCAAATACACATTTCTTAATAAGAACAGCGCACAGCTAGCTTAAACTTCTCAACAGGTCAAATGTTCAACGTGTGCATAATTCTTTTCTATTTAAAGTAATTTCTAAGATAGCAAAAAATTTGCCAAATCTCAAAATGGTGTTTCTTATTAAGGCTGTTCTTATTTAAAAAACTTGCAATTCCTCCAATAAAGTCAATACATATCAACTTTATCTTCATTGTTATCTTTGTATTTATTTTCTGATCAATGTATTCCATATTCATACAGTAAACACCCGCATAAGAGAAACTCAATTTAAGTAACTTTAGCCGTGGGATTTTGGAAAAATAAACCATAAATAAGGAACTGACTTTAGCCTACAACTTGAAAAACAGTTTCTTATAAAAAAGGTCATGTAAAAATGTAGAATGTCCTAAACAATGACTGCATTCTGCTTTGAGAATTTAATAGACATACTGATAATAATATATTCCCAAACCAAACGTCATTATTGTAATGACGGATTTACATTTTTATACACACACATTATCATTCCCACTAAATGTATTGATTTTTTTGAAGTTTACAGAATATTTGCAACCAATTTAGTGAATTTTTAAATAAGAAACTCAAACCCTGAAAACTGCTCATCCTAAACTGAAAAATCAAGTTTCTTATATGCTGGTGTTCACTGTGTTGCAATTGAATCAGTTTTATTGTTAATTTCTATGCAATATGAATGAAGTGAACCTTTACCAGTTTTCCTAAAGTATTTTATCCATTGGTTTTGAATTAATTCCAGCTTGTAGAACACTGATGGGAAGAGGGAATTACGTCACAATTTTATCGAAATTGAATTACGTGAAAATCCAACAAGAATACCATTGTCAATTCAACCTTGATTTAAAGATATTTTCAGTTTTCCTTCCAATACGGAAATGCACAGGATTTCGTGATAAGATCAAATCTGAAAGTTTAATTAGGCAAATGAATACCCTTATTCCCTTAAATTTGGAAAAATATGACACTGTTTATACACTATTTCTCTAAAAAGCCTGGCTAAGGCTCCATTTGTGAAATTTCGTAATTTTGGACCGCTTTTGACCAAATTTCACTAGTAAAGGTTTCTTAAAAGTTTTTTAATTGTATATGGAAAAATTTCGTTTTTACCATGAATTCTTTTTTTCAGCAAAAACATTAACAAAAACTGGGTATAGAATGTAAATAATAAAAAGTTATATACACAATCTTCACTGAATTAGACATCTGATATCATGTCCATTCCATTAATATCATTAAGCATTATGTATCTTCTCAAAAAATTAAAAAGTTTCTTAACGGTTCTTCATTCATTAGTAAAGGTTTCTTAAATTTTTGTGGGTTTCACCTGTGAGTTTTTTATAAAGTGTTTCTTATAAGAAAAATGTATATGCTCATAAAAATAACAATCTTCACTATTGGTGTGAAACATGCAATGATTAATAAGACGGACAAGTTCAGGGCATCTGGTCAAATTGTCTTTCTATTAAACATTCAGTGGGAGCACATTGAATACAAATTTGACACATCTATTCAATTATTTATAATTCAAAACAATCTGGTAATGTCTTCTTCGTCAAAGTACAAATTATTAATCATAAAGCAAAATAGATTTGCTTCATCACAAGAGCAAAATTAAATCTACAAAATCATCGAAAGCCTATTTGTTTCCATTCTGGCCTATTTTCATCCGCATTTGCATAAATCTAATATTATTAATTAACCAATTTAAAAAAATTAATATTACAAATTCAGTCTTTGTTCACAACAATAAGATACATTTCAGAGCTATTTTACCAAAGTGCACAAAAAATTGTTAAATTGGAAGATGTCACGAATCGTTAGCCTGCATGAAGTGAGTTGCGTCTTGCAACATGGGTCGTGCGGACACTGGATTGTTTGAAAATAGGATTTTACTCCCCGGAATATGTTGTTCCCCTTCCTTATTCCTTTAGGCCCTCAACTTTCCAATCGAGTCATTTGTGACCACGTTTACTTTATTCGTATGTATATGTTTATATTTAAATTTGTAAATTAAATATAAATAAAAGTAAAAAATGCATAGCTTTTCATATTAAACTATAAAGCAACATTTACATTTACAATTACTATCAAACAATCAAACTAAACTTCCCGTTACGATTTGCAGTACCATGGGAATTAAGAAACGTGATTTGTTGCTCCTCCTGTGCCCATGTGCCGTTGAAGGTTTGTGTTTTCTCTCTTGCATCTCTGTACCCTGTAAACATCACAGGGAAGGACAATAACTCACACAGGGAAGAACAAGAACTCAAGTTTCATAATTCCCAAGGCAGTACTTTTAAGGGTTTTTAATAGTTTTCAGCTTCCTTGTGTGTGCTGTTGTTTTTATTATGTTAAACAGACAACATATGTATATGTACCGTAACGGTTCGAATTAACGCCCCATTCACGGTTCGAATTAACGCCCCATTCTTTTAAACACCCACTTCTAATAAACTGTCCTGAAATTAAATGAACGCTTCTTCTAATAAACGCCACCCACTCCAAATTGCTTTTTCAGTTTATCTCCTTTTAGTCCTCCGTCATCCTCCCTTCATCAAAATTTCAGAACTAATAAGAAATACCCTTTAGGGATAAATCATAACGTTTTACATCGGATTGACATAGGATTAATTGAAGGTTTTATTATACCGGGGTCCCTGAAAAGACGCTACACGTTTGCAAAGCTATTGTGGAGGCGATTTATCTTTAATATTTATGCTTCTGATTGCAGGTAATAAAATGGACTTCAACTAAAGGTTTGATACCTTAGTTGACAAAATCAAATGAATAACGGTTGAGTTATGCTCAATAATACCCAAAGTTTAGGACTTCTTCAAAACCGAGGTTAGCCTTTCAATTCTGTTGCTGAAAATTGGGTTTTTATGACGAAGGAGCTCGCAATTAACATTCGAACAGTATTTATTAATGAATGGCAACACACACCGGTGTATTGAAATATAATTGCTAGTTGAGGGTAATGGCACTAAGATAACGAGAGAAAAAGTTCCTTCTCTGACTTGGCCAAGGATGATATCTTATGAAAACTTATGACATGACTCCAAAGCAGTTATGTTGAATATTTTGATTATTGAGTAAATCTAATTTCCTTTGCGATTGTTGATTCAGAATTTAACATACTAATATTGACCTCAGATAAATTCAGCTAAAATTTAACAAATACGTCATAAAGTTCATCTGGTCACAGGAATTTGATGTTCAAAATCATTACCAAAACACCTGGTTTTGCAGAAGCACGAAATTAGCACTTTAATTTGGCGATTATTCAGTCAATTTTGCCAAACAAGGTATTAACAAAGAATCAAAACTTAAGCTTCTCCACAGCAGTTGTGAAAACGTGTAGCCTTTTTTTAGACACTTGGTACACTGCGTAAGTTAACATCCTTGTGAACTTAAATATTTAATAAATTCCCCCTCTGTTAAATGACATCTTTAAATAAACGCCCCACATAGAGTCTGAAAAATTTATTGAAATAACAAAATTTACAGTATAATAGCAAAAGGTATTATGTGGTCAGCTCTCTTTTACTCAATCCCAATCCCTTATCCCTTGGTAAAATTGTTCGTGATATTTAATGAATTTAAATGCAAGCCTATAGAATTATTATTTCTATGAAGAGCAAAGAATGGACTCTCCCTATACGTTAAGCCTGGTTCTCATAAATCGTAGTTAATCGGCGATGGTCGCAGTCTTAAGCATCGGAGACCATCGCCAATTGAGCATCGGTGATTATCGCCGATCCTTAAGACATCCTTAATACATCCCATATCGCAGTCACAATCGCAATATCGCGAGAGCAACAAAGGGTCTAGATCCAGCTCAATATTTGCGTGTAGTCACAGAAATACTGCGTGAATCTATTCAACATCGGTGATACTCGGTCTGATTTTCATAAAAAATGCTATCTTTAAACATCGGCGTGCGATTATATGATTTATGATCTATGAAAAAAGGCCTAATTTTTTATTTCAAACACCCAGCAATAACCTATTTCACCTTGTTAGCATCTTGCCTATAAATTAGTGCCTAAATTTCAAATTGGAAATTCAATGATATAGAACTGCTTTGAATCTTTGCATCATATATTGCTTTCAATTTCCTAATATTTCCTTGCGACCTCATCTTGGAATTTAAGAACAATTTAATTATGTATTTCAATCAAAACAAAGCTTCATTTTGAAAAATGGAAACCTAACTAATATTGACTTAAATTATTTTATACCAATCTTTTACTTTATAACAATCAATGCTACTTTGAGAAGTGCTTCAAATTCTTCATTTCCATCATCTACAAACCCGCTTATGTGCCTTAATGCAATAAATTTCCCCTGATCTTTTTGAAAGTTGTTTGCTGGTTGTCGATGTCATTAAACGGAGGATAATTGGAATTTGATTTAAAATGAAAACTTTTACTGTTTAACACTCATAACAAAAAAATTAGTTAATAAATATTTAAACAGCTTGTACTGGTGATAAAAAACAACAAAATAGCATTCATAAATTACACTGAAAAGTGTTGCCAAGCACTTAGGCCAAGCAGAAGAGAGCCCAAAATGGCTAGTAAAAATGTGGTTTTTGAATTTTGATTATTGCTTTGCAATCCCACAATAATGTTGAGAATGCAGCCTCGAAGTTGCTTGATTGGGCCTTTTGAAAAGTAAATGATTGAAGGCCCATAAAGGATTGTTTTGGGTGTTGATGAGTTTCGTACAGAAAGTTATATTTTATTGACATAAAATTTATTCTTGGACCTTGGTTTACGCATGTAGTATGTTGCAAGATCTTTAGCACGGAAAGTATAAATAATTTGTTCATATAATTGTCTTTAAAAAAGTGTTTCCCTCATTTTTCGGGAGTCTAAAGAAAGTGGTATTTAAAAACATTCGAATGGAAAGTACATTAAAAACTGAAAATAAATCAAAAATATCTATTTGCATTCCCTTGTAAATCTTACTTTAAATTGTTACAATGTCATTAATGGTGTACTGTAAGATTAGTTATTTTCGCTGCGGCTATTACAAAGCGAAATAGGCTTCAAATCGTTGATAGGTTGATCACGGAAATAAAATTGTTGAACTTTACGTCATTAAGATTGAAACGGACTACCTTCGTCTAGCGTTTCAATTTTCACGGATAAAGGCTAAAGCAATCATGTCCCATGGAAAAACCCTTTACCGCCCTCTTTTCTCTTTACAAATTAAATAACCTTAACACCTCGTGGTATTGTTCGAGATTAATTAAGACCATTTCAAGTGGCTTCAATAAAATGAATTTCTCGTTCGTTTTACGAAGTTTTTGTAAAAATTATTTTCGTTGATTAATCTAAATGCATTGGTTCATATCTATTGACGGGAAATTTTTATATCACGCAAAACACTCTAATTTAACAGAATTTTAAGAATCTCCGAACAATAGAGAACAATGGTTTAATTAGGTAATTGTTTTAAATAACCATTGTTATTGAAATTATTACAACCAACTGTTTTCCTCGTTGATTGTGAAAACAATTAATATAATCACTATTTATGTTTTATTCAGTTACAATTAACATTTTATAGAACCCCCTCTTTTGTGGCACAACAACTATCATATGCTTTTGGCAACAAAAATTCATACATATTATGCTGATGACCATTTCCCCCCAAAAAATAGCAGTTAAATTTTGCTCTCTTCCTTTATTAATGCCGCTGCATATTAATAAAAATCTGGAAAAGTTAAAAATTGGGATATGGTTGTCTGATTTGTCATATTGTTGTGGTTGAATGCTGCGGGAAGCCACTTAAATGATTATGGCAACACAATTCTAATGTTATCATGTTGAAGATCTTTCTATTTGAAAATTAAGAATTAAAATTATCTTCCTTTATTTACTATGCAGCATATAATGAAACTGGGAGTGGCTGTTGATTGTGCCATCATGTGGTTGAAAGCTAAGATAGGCGGGATTTGAATGTTTATGGCAACAAAATCTTTCATTTTCATCTTGACGATCTTTTCACTCATAAACTAAGCAAATATTTGATTTTCTTTGATTAGCTTCCTTCGTTGTGCGAGATTCATTCAATGAAAAATATCTTTATTTTCAACCTGAGTTCTAAAATAAGTTTTTCAGAAATTTTCTTATCTTTGTTGTTAAAGAAAAACTCTCTTTACACTTGTGAGCGTTCTGAGCGCCACTCTATCAAAACAAACAAAAACAGTAAACAAAAACAAAAACGAACTTCAAGAAGAATGTCAAGAACAAAAACAAAAACAGTGGCAAAAACAGTGGCAACAACAACAACTCTGAAAGAAGATTTACCTACATTGCAAACTTTATTTACATTTGACTATGAATTTTCAAGGTCACATGACACAATTTATTATTTTCTGCTGTTATCAATGCAAAGCAAGAATAGATTAAAAACGAAACATTTTCTGCATTGAATGGCACTTGAAGAAAGTTATACCCTTAAATTTTAAACAAGTATAATCTCATTTCTCAGCGTTAAAAGAATATCTTTACATATAACAGCGTTCAACAGCTTTTTATAGATCGTATGTGTTAATAGTCTTTTATTTGACAGAAGTTTCCATGGGAACACGAATAAACATTCTCAAACAGATAATTCTCTCAGCACTAACAATAACTTTTTCTGCAGTGCAGAAAATCCGCTTTTGCAGAGCAGCAACTCCGCTTCTATGCTCCATAAACCTTCTCGTTATATATTCACAAATTTAGTCACAGAGTTCGCCTATTGGAAATCCAAAGATAGAACTGCTTTGTATCATATAATGCTTGCGGTTTCTTACAATTTCCTTGAAACCTCATCTTTGAATTTAAAACGGATTTAATTGTGTATTTTGAAAGAAAATTTGCTTGTTTTTGACAAAAATTAGCCACTGAGCTTGAGCTTCGATTATTTTCAGCCAAAATTTTACTTACAGCGATTAATACTATTTTGAGAAGTACGTCAAATTCCTGATTTCCATTTTCTGCAAACCGGCTTATATACCTATATGCAAATAATTTCTCTTGGTCTTTTTTCAAGTTGTTTGCTGCTATTTGATCTTATTAAACAGAGGAGAGGGAAAAAAATTCTTTTGAAATTAAAAACGTTTACTGTTTAAAATTTAGAACGATGAAACTATTCAATGAATATTTAAACACCTTCTACTGGTGATAAAAATAATAGAAATAGCTTGCTCAATAACACTGAAAAATGTGAATATCACACGTGTACGCTTATGGTTTTATCAAACCAATTAACTTAAGGCTGTTCTTACATTAAAAACTGTAAGAGTGTTTTTCATTGTTTTTCAATTTTCTTTTCATGTCCAGAAAAGTCAATGGAAAGGTTTGGATTCGGTACGAGAAGAATCGAAGTGGGAGTATAAATTTGGAAGTTACACTCCAAGTAACAATTTTGCAAAAAAGATGTAAACCTTACTTTCTATTTTTACAATGGCAAAAATTATTCTAAGAGAATAGGCTTTCTTGTTGTGGGCGTGATTAGGCTAATTTCTTCCACTTGGTTTAAAAAAAAACTTAAAATCAGGGTGGCCGAGAAAAATGCCCCGCCTCCGGTAAATTAAAGGTTTGAGAACTCCCTTTTACTACATCCACTGCTGACTATAACTTGCATGTTGCTGTGCCATTATTATGACGAGCCTAGACGTGATCTTCTCAACAGTGTAAAAGCAATATTGTTACCTCGTAGTTTTTCCTACCTTTCAAGTGCAATCTTACTGAAATTCATGTTGTATAATTTGATTTAATTTGAATAAAAAACTACTTGTGGCAAATCTTAGATTTATTCATGCCTCAGAACGTTTTCAGCAATTCTTCGCTGCAAACTTCCTGACATCAACATCTCATTTTCTGCAACATATATATGTAATTTTTAAAAATTTGTATTTGTAATCCAAGGCAGGAATATATTTTCTCGTGCCTGCGACCAACCCAATTTAGATCACAAATTTCCTGCATTTTAATGTCACAAAGAATGTAATTTTCTACAAAAATCTTTGAAATCTCCTGAAAAGTTATTTTTAGAAAGATTTCCTACGACCGTTGGTCACACCGTCGGGTGTTTTTTCATGCCATGGTGTAATGGTCGCAGGGTTGACATGAATGACCATGTTCCCTTCGCAACCGTATTGTAATTTGTCTTGGGTGTATTTTTATGAGAATTTAAAAAACAGCTGTGGTAACGACCAGCCTAAATGGAACAGCAAGATATCAATACAAAATATAACATTCACAGTAGCCAGAAACTGTTTACCTTGTTGATTGTGAAAACTAAAATTTTTCAATATAATCACTTAATGTTGAGATCCGTGCATTATTCAAGTACAATCAACAATTTACAGAACAGTCTATTTTGTGGTATAACAACTATGAATCTACTCCGTTACTAATGGTTTAATGGTTTTAACCTGTTTCTTTATTCACAACGTTGCATATAAAAACTGGGAAAGTTCTAAATTAAATATGGTTGTCTGTTGCTTTACATTATTGTGGACGAGAGCTTTGGGAGGCTATTTCAATGTTTTTGGCAAAAAATATATTACTTATATTAATATTCTGACGATCGTTTTCCTCAAAAAAAAGGCAGTCAAATTTTTCTTTCTTCCTTTATTAATAACGTTGCATATAAAAATCTGGAAAAGTTATAAATTTATGGCTGTCTGCTGTGTCATTTTATTGTGGCTGAATACTACGGGAAGATACTTAAATGATTATGGCAACACGATTCTGGTGTTATTATATTGACAATCTTGTCACTTGAAAAATTAACAATTAAAATTATCTTCCTTTATTTACAACGCTGCAAAAAAGAAGCTGGGAAAGTTATAAATGGGAAGTGACTGTCGATTGTGCCACTATATGGTTGAAAGCTAAAGGGAGGCTACTCAAATGTTTATGACAACAAAAATCTGATATTATCTAGACAATCTTTTCACTCATATGCTAATAGCAAATATCTTATTATCTTCGAGTAGCTTGCTTCGCTGTGCAAGATTTATTTATTCAAATAATTGTCTACTGAAATTTTTTAAGTTTTTTAAGAAAATGATTATTGTGACTGCTCATAACAGTAAACATTATTTTACTGTGAAATTTAGTTATTTACGGAATGCATCTCTAAATGTTCAACAAAATTTTAAAAGTTGATGGTTTGCTCCAAGCCTGGTTTTGATAACAATTACTTTATGTAGCCAAACGACCTGATATTTTTACCAGCTTGACATGATAGAGGAGCTAAACGGACGCAATTGAAATGTTTATCCCAGCAGCCAGTATTTTTCTTATCGTTCTTCAGTGCAGTTTAAATCTTTCAACACTATATATGGTATTGTTTATCAAACGTATAGAAACAAACACACGTAATCATATATCACAACATTAATTAAGGAAATTATGATTTGAGTTTAAGATTGAATTTTTTCTGTCTTAAGGTGCTTCTTTTTTTATTTTGATGCAGAAGCTTGCTGTTTTATTTTTCTTACTGTCTATTTCAAATTGCACTGAAACACACATTTAGGACATCTGGTGTAAAATATATTTGCTTAGCAACATTGACTAGGCAGCGTCGAAACTATGTCACGATTTAGATATATTCTATAAGTTAAATCAAGAATCGGCATGTGTTACAGTACAGTAATCGGTATGTGTTATACAAACAGATAAATCAACACGTCATGGTTTGAGTTCAGAAGAAATGTAGATTCATCATTCATCAAAAACAATTCTCTCTGTTGAAAAAGGTTTTTGAAATTGGGAATAATGATGTAGTTGTATACTCAACAACCAATATGTTTTTTATAATCTTGATTGCGTTCACATTACAATATAACAACGATTAAAAAATATACTTCATTAAAAAAACATGTAGACATAGCAAAGATTTAAGATGCGGTTAAACACAGTTTAGGTAGGTAAATGCTGCAAATATAAAAATAATTCACGCCCAAAGGTAAAATCGTAAAAATACGAGAAGCCAAACAAATATGAGATGAGAGCTTTGATACAATTCATTCCATACCAATCAGCCGGCCCCGTAATAATAATTAATTAAAGGACAAATTGTGGCCTCGGGAATCCCAAATATTTATGAAAGATTGAAACAAGGCTTTAAATGTTCCACTATTGAAGTTCGAACTTGTTTTTATTCGAATTTCGAATAACTCCGAAATTTCCATTAATTTTCATGTGTCATAGTATAGCATAGCCTTGCATAACTAAGCATATTTTAATGAGTCCAGCAATTCGCTAGTTTTTCGATAAGAGTTTGATAATCTTAGTATATTTTCTTGCAGATACCGTAAAAAACATAGTGGGTCTAGCAGATAAGATAGAGGAAACTCCTGTGCGAAGTATCAGTGTTATAAAGCCGTTCACGTGATGTTCATTATCTACATTGCCTGATTCGATAATCATTGATTGGCAAGTGGCTTCAATCAAACAGCCATTTACCTGTCTAAAAACCTTTTGTGATAAAGGTGCTGCTGTTTTAATGACGTGTTGTAGAAAAGAAAATTCTAATAACTGATACAATAATGTCTTCTTCGTATTGTAAAGGAAGTAGGTATTATGGAGCTAAATTTAACATACTTTAACACACTAATTTAACATAGGTAAAAGACCCCTGCTCACTTGGTTAAGGTGAGTGCAGCTATCTTCCTTTAACCATCCGAACAAGGGTCTTTTACCTATTTCTGAATTCTATTACCTTTAACTACCACACTCTCAAAGTCTCATCTTGTGTTTTTTATTATTGATTTATAATGTTTAAATGCTTATTTCAACGCTTATATGGCATAAACACCTATTTTTCCGCAATTAGGCCTAAAGATCATTTATTGGGTTTAAAGATACCCATTGATTGCCACCGGGCATAACTCAATGGTTGCTCATCCGATTTTGGCAATTAAAGTGTCAATCTTTAAGTTGAAGCCTGCTTTACCAAATTAATTCAAAATAGGAAAAATTAAGGTCAATGCTCTTCTATAATGACCCTGCAAACCATTAATATTTTTTGAGACACCCGGTGTTACGTAATTAAATTTAACATACATGATGGAAATACCTCTTCATTTTCTTTTCACGATTTTTACATGAAATCCGAAAACAAAACTCATGCTGCAACAAGTTTTAACTCGGCTGATGGAAATAAACAATAGTCTACAAAGCCTACAAAACGACCGCTCACTATCTATGTTTACTTAAAAAGTTCAGAAAAACGTGTCTGGGTGAGTTCCTTTATATATGTCTACATCTAAACTTCAAATACAATCACTAATTATATCCATCAAGCAACAAATTGTCTAATCCAATTGCTGTTTCATCAATCCAAAGTTAAACAATCGTACAACTAAAACATTTACATATGTTTACATCTAAACTTAAAATACAATCACTAATTACATCCATCAAGCAAGAAATTGTCTAACCCAATGGCTGTTTCATCAATCCAAAGTTAAACAATCGTGCAACTAAAACTTTTCTATATGTTTACATCTAAATTTCAAATAAAATCACTAATTATACCCATCAAACAACAAATTGTCTAACCCAATGGCTGTTTCATCAATCCAAAGTTAAACAATCGTAAAGTTAAAACATTTATATATGTCTACATCTAAATTTCAAATACAATCACTAATTATATCCATCAAGCAACAAATTGTCTAACTCAATGGCTGTTTCATCAATCCAAAGTTAAACAATCGTGCAACTAAAACTTTTATATATGTTTACATCTAAACTTAAAATACAATCACTAATTATATCCATCAAGCAACAAATTGTCTAACCCAATGGCTGTTCCATCAATCCAAAGTTAAACAATCGTACAGCTAAAACATTTACATATGTTTACATCAAAATTTCAAATACAATCACTAATCATATCCATCAAGCAAGAAATTGTCTAACCCAATGGCTGTTTCATCAATCCAAAGTTAAATAATCGTGCAACTAAAACTTTTCTATATGTTTACATCTAAATTTCAAATACAATCACTAATTATATCCATCAAGCAACAAATTGTCTAACCCAATGGCTGTTTCATCAATCCAAAGTTAAACAATCGTACAGCTAAAACATTTATATATGTCTACATCTAAACATAAAATACAATCACTAATTATATCCATCAAGCAAGAAATTGTCTAACCCAATGGCTATTGCATCAATCCAAAGTTAAACAATCGTACAACTAATGCATTTATATATGTTTACATCAAAATTTCAAATACAATCACTAATTATATCCATCAAGCAACAAATTGTCTAACCCAAGAAAAACAATGCCTCCATCTATCAATAATGGTAGGTTTAAAGGTAATATATATATTTATATATGTATATTTTACTTTTTTACAAAAATATGAATGAACATTTTTCCTTTCTACTTTAAAGAAATAACTTTTTCTTCCACCACAAAACCTCTAAGGGGACCATTGTGGAATCAAGGTCTTTAGATCTTTTAATGCTACCCCTGCCACCCTAGTTTAGGGGTATGTGGTTTTGTAATAAATTTGAATATAATTTTAACTATTAACATCGTGTGAAATAAAATCATTCATGCTTGTAAACATTTTTGTTATATTTCTTTGATCCCTTTTTAGAAATTAAATTGCAAACTTTTTTCATTTAGTGGCATTAAATACATACATACATACCCAGTGGCTGTTTCATCAAGCCAAAGCTGAACAACCGTACAACTAATACATTTATTTCAAATTTAAATTTAAAATACGAGTACTTCCTCCATTTAGCGTCAGAGGTGGAATATTTATGTTATATATTTTAACTGAATATATAATCTGGGGGGCCGCGGTCCTTGCCATCAAGCGAGTAATTTTCTACGTTAGCAAAAGTTTTTTCCATTCAAAGTTGCACAATTGGTACCACTAAATTTTACTTTTCAATCATTTCTAAGATTGAAATAAAATTAAAAACAATTTTAAACGTAGAATTATTTTAGGTAGATACAAGATCATACATAGATCAGAACACATAGCACCTCTAGATATATAGCACACAACATTTGTACAATACGTTCTTGAATTTTTGAATTTGTCTTTTAAGATGATTGGATTATTATTAACAGGTGGCTGTGAATGAATTTTATTGGCGACAAATGCCTTTAGGTAAGCAAGTAAGCTGACCGCCAGGTCGAAGGTTCTTCTTTTATTCACTGCTGGTCATGACGGCTAGAGGAAAGCGCCAATCCTCTTAGCTGGTCAGTAGTTCCGACAACTTAAAAGTATAATGAAACATATAGATTGTTATTTAACATACAAATATACAAATGTGTTCCAATAGATGATTTGTGGATGATCAAAATTAGTTACTATTTGCAAAATTAGGTACTACACGACTGGTACACGCCTTTTTAAGAGAAGAACCTTTAAAAGAAACATTAAAATGAAGTTTGTCCAAAAACAAAGAGACACTAGAAACAGCACAGGCTCAGATTTGAAAAAGGAAAATAATATTAACAAATATTTTCAGAAATCATGACATATAATTTTAGTTAGTTATACATATCATCTTGACTTCATGTACACTGTATTAATCAACATAACAGTAGCAAAACAGTACATTTGGTCAGTGCACTTGCTTTAAAGCTTATAAAACCAAACTGTTGATGGAAAGTAAGAACAAAAATAAGAAACACTCGAGGCTGAGATGGAGTAAAATAACAAGAAACACCAGATTTAGACTGGAGCCAGCTGCTCTTGTGAGAAAAAAACCACGTGCTACACAAAATGAAAGTAATACAACCAACAACTTACAACGCTTGTCTGAACTGTCCAGGGGAAAAAATATAAATTTGAAATGAATTTATGTAAAATATTATGAAATGTTAATAAAAAGATGTTTTGGCAGCAAAATTGCATTGCAACATTTTCCATACCATTATATTTTTGGGTTTGCATTTTCTTTCTACTATATTTTTTCAGCTCAAGATTTCCTCGAATGCGCCCCCCCCCTACCCGAGTGAGATAGTACTGCCCTCTTAGGCTGAACTGAACAAACCTTATTCACACAATCATTATTTAATCAGCAACACCACGCTAACATAAGAGTATTAAAATGCAAGCTGGGATCTTGGTAAGACATAGCTTAGCAAGCCTCCTGGAGAGTTACATTAAATTTTTATGGACAAAAAATTATCCTTCAATGCTGGAAAAAACCTTATTATAATTATAAAAATAATTAATAGATTACCATTACGTATGAATCATAGTAATGTGGCACTGGTGGCAGGAATCACTTTTGATTAGTACTATTTGATCTTATTTAATTGAGTTTCAGTAATTTTTATTATCTTCCCCGCAAAAGTTCATTTAAAACATTGATTAAACAAATACTAGACGTTTAGAAAGTTAACGTTACAGTATCCATGGACGCTACAGTCTCTTTTACCAACAATAAAACACAACACGGGTCGTCATCCCTTGGCCCTTTTGAAATTCGAAAAAGTTCAAAGAGCATTTTTCAATTTAATACATTTTCTCAGAAAGTGTGTCTTTCCATGTCCTGTTGGTAAAAGGAACTAAAATTTCTCTTCCTCTCCTGCTGCAAAAACATTGCATAAAACATAAACAGTTTTTGGAGTTTATTTCAGCTTGACAAGAAATTCACAGAATACCTGTTTGTCTACAAGGCCCACTCAGAGAGGACTGGGCTACTAGCGGCCAAAGTTAAGTTGGGAGGCTTGAAGGATGGAGCAACGAGGGTGGAGGCGGAAAATCCAAGAAGTTTGAGGCGGAAATCCAAGTCCAGAATTTTTCATTAATTCTAGGTAGTTGTAGTGTTCGGTCAGTGCATGTTCGGTCAACGCAAGTTTCGAACTCAGTCCTTAACTTCAAATATATATAACGACTATTCGCTGTCTTTTCTTGTTAAAAAGGAATGTTAATTTGATTCTGAATTTGATTAAGATGGGGAAAACTGTCCATGGTATTTTCATTCGTCAAATCTTTTATCCGAAATTTGCCAGCAATTATATAAAAACAGGCTGGAGCAGTTTGTTTCTTTAAATAAATTTTATTTTAAATAATTTGAAAAGTCTGTGTCATCAGAACATATAGAGACAACCAAGTTTTAACAGCTCCTATCATAGAAGTAGACGAGAAACAGGAAAGACCCTAACCACGAACATTGCGGAACATCAACCAAGCACCAATCACCTTACAGAAATGTTTACGCTTTGCGAGTAGGATTCAAATAACGAAAGCTCACGATGTAGATTCCCATGTATGTGGTGGTGTTCCAATATTTCACAAGTTATGGTTAACAGTGTCGTGTGACACAAGTGCAGAGCATGGGGGAAGAAGAATATACGAACATGTACCTTTATAGCAAAATATACTAGATACTTGTAAAGTGCAATGCGCTGCTCGTCATACTAAAAATTCATTAGTTTTTTCAACATTACACAATGCACTTCTGAAACCGCTTTTTTTATTTGGTTTCCTATCATCAATGTATTTCTGATATTTCTTTATTTCCTCTCACCCTGTGCGTTTTTAGTGTGCATTTTTAAGATGTCAATTTTGCGTACAGTTTATGAAATCTTCTTTTGCAACGGACAGAGCTAGGGTTAGGGCTGCAATAATCACGTGACATGTTCTCAGTTTTTTTTATCAGATTTCGGACGAATCCGCTATATATTCCTCCGCAGAGGCTCTTGTCAAGAGCAGTAAAACTGCTTTGCAGCAACAAACATGTTTAACGCCCTCTTTTAGAGTTGCTTTCTGTGTCCCTGTTATAAAAAGGCCATTTTTAAGGTTAACAAGTTAAAAACTATCGTAAGATTATTGATAAAATTATGTAGAAACTAACTACTGCAAATATCTATATTTGATTGTGACCTGAGCTCTTTGTTTTGAAGATTTGTTTTTGCTGCTCGAATGTTAAAAGCCGGATGAATTAACTTATGTCAAAGACGGCTCAGCGTCGCGATAGTATCTCAGCCATTCAAAGAGTGAAAAGGGCGATTTGTAAACACTCGAATGCTGTGAAGACAAACAAATTATCAAAGAAAGTTTCTCTTTAAAAACATAGATTCAACAATGAGTTTTGTGATGTATAAAGCTGACCACGGGCTTTAACACGAAAACAAACTTTTGTGATGTATAAAGCTGACCACGGGCTTTAACACGAAAACAAACTTTCACGAGAAAGTTCACAAGAAAATGATTAAAACCGTTTAGATCATTAAATAGCTAAAAAAATTCAGTCGAAAAGCAGTTTTTGTTTATATAGAAGGTTTATCACAATCATATCTCAACACCATATTCAATTCAACCCAAGGCAACCCGATAAATTTTTTGTGGTGAAAAAGACAAACAAATTCTTTGAAACAAAAAAGTAAAAAATAAAATAAAAAATAAATTGTGGCATGGCAGCATTTGCCTAGTTGCTCATGAAAATGCAACAAATAGTCACTGCAATTGTGAACGTCATTAATTTTTTATGGTAATTTAATGTTCAACTAAGTCTAAGCGTGAGTGCCTTTCTCGTTGACTTTAACAGATTATTTATCAAGAACATCCGATGCCTCAGGGCATCGGGGGATGAGTGTTCGGCTTTAAACTAAAACCAAAGTTCCACTATGACGTAACAGAAAACCAGATAAAAAGATCACGAATTTGATTGGTTAGCCATCAACTGCTTTAAAACTAGTAAGCATATTACTTAGTGTGAAGCATCAGCTGCTTCAGTCAAGCAAATCCGTAAAAGTCAAATTAATATTCTAATTACAAACTATTTTGAGCTTCATTTCGCGCCAATCCATTTTTTATTCGGACCAAGTTTTTTCTGCATAAATGTCCGACAAATAATTTAAATTTCCTAGTTTAAACCAGAAAAAGAGTTTATCACAACATAAGACGATATGATGTCTGTCTGTACCACACAAACTTTCATTTCATTTCATTTTGTTCCTTTCATTGCATTTCATTTCGGTTTCCTGATTCAAAGATAATGAAAAAACCTCGTTAATCTTGCAAGGAAATATTCAAAACTATCATCCCGCCTTGAGACTTGAGGCTAATGTATATACCTTAACCCCCTTAAGGCTAATTTCAACTGAATTGCTTTTGATCGTCACGATACCATTTTGTTCGTGCGGTTTGGAAGTATATCTCTAGATATATGACAAATGATATCAGTTTTTAAAACACACATCTCAAATAACTTGTTAAGAACTAAATTTTAGAATTGCTATTTGTCATATCCCTTAAATCCTGGAGTAAGCAAGCCCCCAACCTCCGAATATGCCTCGAATAAGCCCCTCGAATACGCCCCCAGCGGGGTAGTATTAGGAATTCATGTAAAATTTAGTATTACTTATAATACATTGGTGGACCAGTTAAAATAGAACTATGCAACAAATAAAATCAATCAACAACCTCTAAGATACTATATCTGGTGTCCCAAAAATTACCAATGTTTGAAAAGTCACTAAAAGTGGATTTTTTGACCAAATTTACAAATTATATTTCTCGGCTACTACGGAAAGGCCAAATTAATTGCAAAAATCATCACCATTTTGGTCATGTCAAAGAATGATGACTCAATCACAGCTTGAAAACCCTGATCTCGAGCCATACCTTACCTTTTTTGGGACACCCGGTGTTATGATTCAATGCTACATTTTGAACTGTATTTGTACAACATCAGTTCTTTCAAATTTTATTTCAAATTTTTTTGCTGGTTTTTCTTTCTTTCAAGGTTAACTGAACTACAATCATATTTGATAATCACCCCTCGAATAACTGATAATCAGCCCCTTCTTCTAATAATCACCCCTCGAATAAGATCCACCCAAAAATCTGTTCTTGCAAATGATCCCCCAGGGGCTTATTCGAGGATTTTTGCTAGGCTATTTAGATATGATAATGAAGGTGTCATTAACCAGCAGCGACCAGCAATAAAAGAATACTTCCATAGAAATTGTAACACGTTGTTAAATGGAAAGTGCAACACGTTTTTTAAATGTAAAGGTACTGCACGGTTTATTAAAGAAGTGGCTAATGAAAAACTGGAACCAGGATGGCCAAAATTTATGAAAACTGCAGCATACGTTGAATATCATTAGTAACATATTTTATGCAAGAGAAATATTAATAACGTGATTTTTTACTTTTTTTTTTTGATTTTTGATTTTTAATGTTTTACATTATCGAACTTTTTGAATGTAACATTTGATCCCTGATTCCACTTCAGAAGGGCTTCGTGTCCGGTTTTTCAGTGTGCCAAAATGAGCCCCTCCTATCCTGCTTGACACTTCGCTACTAGCCATAATGAAAAGGTGTGGGGATATCGGACCTCCAACGGGAAACCTTTGCTGGATATGCTGCGTTGTTGTCAATTACCTATTGAGAAAAATCTTGTTTGATTTCAGCTCCTTAGCTTTTAAAAAAGCTGGTATCTTCGGCTACTGCAAAAATGCAGAACAAGAAACGAGGAATGGATCAAGGAATTGAAACAAACGTGTTGAGCAATTTTTTAATGAAAAAAATACGGCACATAATTGCTGAAAGACGGAAACATTACACTGGTGTAAGGAACGGTTTTCTGGTGTGCTGATGGCTTTTCTGAAATAAGGGATGTTTTTTCTTTGAAATCTTTCTCCATTTTTATTGGAGTTTCACATGTAGAGAGATCAACTGTAGATTTTGCGTAAAACGAGATGTTCAGATCTTGCACATAACAATACAATTCAACGACTGGAAACACAAATTGTAGCCTGGATTATTCTTATTTCTGGGCTGATCTGACAAACTTGATACCCCCACCCTTCTCAAAAACATATTCCCTTTAAAATGTGTTTCAGGTCACATGCCAACGCCTAAAAAAGCATATGGTATGTTCATCTGACTTATTTGCATTAAAACGTTATGTTGTTGCTGGTATTTTAAGAATTTTTTTGTATCAATTCTCGAAATAGTGATAAATGTGACAACAACACCAATATAAAATGCAACTTTAGTTCCGAATAACTTCAGAAAACACTCCTCATCTAAGTGCACAAGCGTTCTCTATTGCCCCCGGCGATTTCCCCAGTGGAAAAAAGTTTCAACATTTGCAACAAGAGGTCCCTGACAGAAAGCTGCAGAAGACTGGAAATCCAGAAAGGCATACCACAATGGATGGAGAAAAGGAATACAATATTCCCCGCGCCTTTCTACCATGCCACTAGATCATTGAAACTGGGGTGATGGAAGCTGGACTATATAGGTTATTTACTATAGTCAGCTGTTTATTGTTTATCTCGTTTCAATATTTTCATTAATTTTTAATACATTTAAAGTGTAAAATTAAAACATTCATAACCGCCTAATATCAAAGCTTAAACTTACAGCTTAAATATGAAAATCTACTCACGAATTTAAACAAGCATTGAAAAAGCAGAACAAAAAGAAGTAAATTGCATGAAGTTTCTTAATATAAATTAGGGAATATGCCTGTCCGTTTCATCTAAAAAAGGGCCACTTAAAACTTTGTAGTTCGAAATATACAAAATGAAAAAATTAAAATTTTACTTTAGCATAACATTTAAAATCATTAGAGGACAGGAAAAAACAGATTTTTGTTTCCTTTTTGGGAAAGATTCTGACGAATTTTTGATTTGTCAAAATAATGAAATTTTATCTGTATTTCAGACAAACATTTGCATTATGGTGTGATGCGTTGGAAAAATTGCTCCGTACTTCAGGAAAATGATTTGTTTCGGTAATTTCGTTCCGCACTTCACTAAATTTCTATATTCAATTTCTTTTGTCCCGTTCCTTGTTCCGTTCCTCGTTTTATTTCGTGCTCCGCATTTCATCAGAAGGCTGTCGTACTCGTGACCAAATGGGTCCCTGTATTTCGTGGAACTATAATCAAATGGATCAAATCTTTTCGGAAAATATTTTTCAAAGGTTTTCAGCAAGCATGTGGTTTATATAACGCTTTAATCTTTCTTTCTGCCTGAAACAACGATCTTTGTCAAATTGAATGTCAATATTTGTTGAAGTGGTAAAGATACTCTTTAGAAACGGATATAATTGTGTTCTTAAAACAGAGCTTATCTCGTGTAAATGAGAGTCTCCTGGCGAGTCATCTTGAAGAAATCCTTCAAGCAATAAACAGATTTTTATTCACGAAATCAGTTTACGAGAAGAGAAACAAGTGCTGGAGTTGTTGAAAAATTAAGAAATTTTCAGTAGGCCTACTCAGCTAAAATGTCACCAATCAATCATCAAGAAATTTACAATTATAATTTATAATTTATATAATTTAAAATTTATAATTTTATATATCTGATATATCTATAGGAAGCGAAGGGAAACTGACTTACTTTTGACCTGAAACGCAAATTGTTGTTACATGAAAGTGTAGTTCTGCTGTCATATTTACCTTTTACTCGTCTTACGAGACTTTTAAAGAAACTTTTAAGAAATTCTCTAACTAAATTTAGGAAAAATGAAGAAACTTTCAGCACTGAAGCGCTTTCTAAGTTTCCAATAAAAAAAATGTGTGTATGGACAATCCCAAAAAATGTCAACATTTCAAACAATTCGAACAGATCCTTTTTCGTTTTCACAAGAGAGTGGATTAAATTCAAATAACTTACCTATTGATCGAAAAACGATTGATTTGATCCATCGTCACGACAAAAGATCTTTTAAAGACTTTGGAAATTTGATGTAAATTTTAATATAATGATAAAAATTAATATTTCTTAGCTAATAATGGAGGACCGACACTAAACCCCATTCCTTCAAACTCAAGCGGAAAATATCGATTTGCATCTCTTTTGAAAGTATTGAAATTATCACTTTATAAAGTGGCAAAATACGCACCAAGGTTGAGTCATTAAGAAATTCAGTGTGACACAACTGTGTTCCCAAGCAATAAATACTGTTAAATCACACACAGGACAGTGTTTCAATAATACGAAAAATTAAAATAATTATTTCAACCTTTTCTCTCTATCTGACCGAAAAGATATCAAGATTAAACACACCTGGGATCGAATTATAACGTATGATTTTTTGTTTTTCTTTAAAATTATGTTCGTTCATAATATAGCTTACCACCGTAAAATTATTTTATTGTAAAACATCAAACAAAAACATCACAACAAAGTTATCCTATCCAAAACACAAAAAACAAGTTACAGATTGACCTAGCCACAAGCCAGCTGACTCGTAAATACACCGACAATTCACTGCTCAACTTTTAACAAACGATTCAGGCTCAAGATTTGAAAAAATCCACATATAAACAAACAAAATAAATTGAAGTAAAAAATGATTATAAATCAACTCACTTGATCCATCAAATTTCTTTGCCAAATTTTCCAAGAATACGTTCTGAGGAGCATTACGACCTTTCATAAGTGGCATTTTGTTTTTGGATGAATTCACGAAACAAAACAAAAATGATCACAGAATTAAACTGAACATATCCTTGTTTCACACTTTAGTGAACACGAACAAGTAGAAAATCCCAGATTTGATGGCGAATGCTGTTCCACGGAGTTAAATTCGCCGGTGTTTCTTCATGCGGTGTCAGTCAAACTTTGCATTATTTGCATTTATTCGCTTTGTAAAGACTCTCAAAAGACAAGACTGCCATGCTGTCAGTTACCCACAGCCGTTTACATCACAAGTCATTGGCTGAAAAGTAAAATTGATGAGTATCACTTCAACGATCCGATCGTCTGATCACACAAATCATAATGAATTGCGATTAATTTAATCAAGATCTCATAGAGCAATCCTTGAATTCAAAATTGGAGTTATTGATACGTGTTGATCAAGTGCTCATCGCTAGCATCACTGGTGTCCAAGCTGAACGACGATTCTTTAACTCTTTAATTATTTAATAATTAAATGTATTATGAAGTAGTGCAATTATTTTCAGATCAAATAGACAAGTAATTTTAGGAAGTACACCTTTTAATAATGTAACAATACCTAACTAGAACATCAATCATTAAAAATTTTCACGACGAATAAATTGTATTTATTAAGCAACAAAAAGAGCAAGTGAAGTGAAACCAACCCAAGGGGGGCAATCAACTATTTCTCATCCGGGGGGTATCAGTCCGGTATTTTTAGGTGAAGATTTTTCAAAATGAGATACATTTGGGTTCATTTATATCAATCATTATAAAAAGTTTGGGATGTTTGCTTGGAATATTTTGAATAAATTGCTTCACAGATCATAAATTTCAATGCTTTTTGTATGGATTTGGGCAATATCATAATGAAACATAACTACAGCATGTATACCCTATAGAAATGTCTGATTTATTTTGGTATAAATAGTCTGATTTTGATATTTTCGGTTACTTAAAAATTTAGCATCTTTTTAACAATGTTTTCTTTAACTCAATATTGGAGGGGGGGGGGGGGGGTTCAAAACTCCTCCCAGCTAACACTTGAACGGAAGCACACATATCAACTTGAATCTTTGTGTGGTTGTAACTCATAACAAGAAATTTAAAAAAATAGACATTTGAATTTAATGAGTAACGTGGTAAGTTTCTAGGTAACCAAACAACAGAAAATGTCTTGTACAAGGCTCAGTACGAGTAATTGTATTAATTGACGAATTTTTGTAATTAAAGCATATACAGCTAATTTAACGGTTCTAGTGGATGCAGAATACTCTATTCTACAGAAACGAGCAAAAATTGTCATTGTTATTAAAAAAATCATGACGTCATATTAACAATATAAAGTCGTATGCCATCATCAATACTATATTTCCATGACGCCATCAAAACTAAATGTATCACATATCAAAAGAAAGCCCACATAACCAACTATTGGACGTAATAATTGCTATTGTGACGAAAGCTTCAAGTGAAAAGTTACAAGGGAAAAACCAAATTATTTTCTTACCTGTTGACAAATATGGCAGTCTATTGTTAAAGTCGTTTACTAAATGACAATAAAGTTTGCAAAATATTATTGACAGTTAAATTCTATGAAAAACCAAAGAGGTTTGAACATCCTAGAGTAAGCCGTTATGAAGTTATTTTGGAATTATAAACCCCTCCTCTAACCAAAAACCAGAATAGGGTGGAATGGAATGGAGCACAAAGAAATGATTTAAAGGATAGGATGATTAAATGAGGTTTTTAGAATTATTGGGATTGCTCAAGCACCCCAGTCCCTCTTTTCCTACGGGCCTGTTTAAACTAAGTAGAAATGTATACAGACGTACCTCCGAGCTGTTTTCTTTTTCTGGAATGTTGCATTAATTTCGTATCGCTGTAATATTTTAGGTTCGTGTATAGTTAAGCTGAGAAATTGCATGTTGTAGAATTTTTAACTGAACTGACCTGAACTGAATCAGAATATTATTTGATTATTGATTATTGATATGTTTTTATTTTGGAGAGGCAGGAAGGCTTTTTCCTTATAAAAAAGCATGTTTCGACCGCTAAGAGTTTTGACAATGAAACTGAACTGAAAATGAAACTGAATTGAACTGACTCCAAACACAATTTTCTTAAGCAACACCTAGCTTCAATTTAAGCCTGGATTCGATCTTATTTATGGGCTGATTTTCAATCTTGCCACCCCCATACCGTTCTCGAAAGAGCAATGTGTGAAAGTGCTGCATGCGTTTTCAATTAACGTAAGTAATTTCTGAAATTCAAAAGAAATTCAAATCATGGCTCTGCACAAAATTAGCTGCTCTTGGGTAAGTCTCTTCCTACGAGACTTGGATCAATTATATCTTTTGTCTATACCCCATCTCTGGTGATTAATTAATAATTTTCAAGAATATTAGCGGATAATTGTTTGATCGGATATTTAAAACTGTTTATCATATCTTTGTTAAGAAACTTTATCCAGGAAACTCTATTTTTTCGGGTGAAATCGAAGCTGGGTGCTCTTCACCCCCGTTTTTTTCCATTTCGATCTATTTTGGTATACTTTCCTGGGCCGGGGTTTGCTAGGTTTATTTAGTTGAAAGTCCTGGTACAAATTTTTGACGCTTTTTTGCCTAGGAATTCGCCGGGGGTGAGAAACGCCGGGGGGTACTTAGACGGGGAGCTTCTTTTAATGAAATCCTGCGTCTCGAAAACAAACATGGATCAGTTCAATTCTTCGAAATTCCACAGCATACAATTTATCAGCTTAATTCATAAGCCTTAAATGATACAATGATACAAAATTAATATTACAGGACAAATACAAGAATTAAAAGTAAGAAAAATTATATCATAAGAATTTCTGAAGAAGGATCTCTCTGAATAGGTTAACCCCAACTCTAAACATCTGGACTCATAATTTCTACAGTGTAAATATTTTCTGGGCGCTTCTGAGAAATTCACTGGTCCCTTATAAAAGTGCTCTTGATGAAAAAAGCTTGTAGGATATAGTATGTTTTATGTCAGGCATTGGTTCTGGTTCTTAGACATACTTATGCTAAGCAGATAAGAATTACCTAAAATACCATAAGTGTATAGCTAATCTAAAGCTAATTAAAATCAGCTATGTGTTATAATAATAATTATCATGCAAATCAAACTTTTGTTTAATAACAAGTGAGTGTATGCTGAAAAATACAAAATAAAGATTGACATAGGAAATTTATTATTATGAGATATAGCCTACATTATAAATATATGATATGCAAAGTCGGCAATGGCATTGCATTGTGTGATGTTTATATTTGTGTTTTGAAATGTTTCACACTTTCTGCCATTCTTATTTCATTAGGACTACTGTTCTATGATTGGCTGCATCACTACGAGACTGTTTCAGTACCATAAACAACCCGTATTATGATTCTTTAAGATAATTTTGTCACTTCTCAGAGTATATGGTGTACCATTAAATTTAAAGATTTCTTTCATGAATTCAGGATTTGTGTTATTTTTTGTTTTAAACATTTCTATTGCTAATCGTTTGATATTTTGTTGGTGAATTGTTGTTGCTTGATCTTTTCTTAGACGTTTCTTCAAAACTAGAGTCAAAATCATTATGTGCCACTCATAGTGCTCTTTTATGGATATGATTTATACGGCCGTTCATTTTACGACTACAAAACATCCATACCAAAGGGCAGTAATTAAAGTATCCAGTGATAAATGTTTGCATGAGAAGTATTTTTTCTTTTTATCCATGTACATTGCAATTCGCGGAAGAGCGTTTATCTTTTTCGCTGCTCTATGCATATTTTATTTATGTGTTGATCAAATTTTAGATTGTTGTCTAGTGTTATCCCAAGTAGTTTTTCTTGGCTACTGATTTTTACAGAATCATTTGCTATTTTAATTACAGTTTTTGCAGAATGTTTTGTATAAGATTCCATAACCATAAATTTACATTTGTCTCTAATCAGTAGCATGGAGTTATTAAAGAACCAGTCATTTAGTTTCTGAGTTTCTGATTCTTTAAAATGAGTTTCTGATTCTAGTTTTGGAATTATGGTTTCAATTTTGTGATCTTTCATCAATATCGTGTTGTCATCAGCATAGTTACATCAGAGACGTAGGAACCGGGGGGGGGGGGGGCACTAGGGGCACGTGCCCCCTCAATTTTTTGCAAATATGGAAAAAGTGCCCTCAAAATTTAAAAATGTGCCCT
>JAYJMH010003421.1:0-27871 GCA_036873815.1 Phacellophora camtschatica | reverse complement strand
TGCAGACCTATTTTTGTTTCTAAAATAAGGGGCGTGGCCGTTTTTACATGGGAAAAACAAGGTGTGGCCCCCCAAAACATTTGGTACTTCACCCCCAAGCCCCCCCCCCCCCATTTTCTGAGCATCAGTCAGATTTTTTCCTGGGTCCGCCTCTGAACGCCCCTTTAAATAACATTTACATCATGTGGGGTGCCTTTCTAAAACAACCTTCATTCAACGTTTTCCAGCAAAATATTGTTTGTTTTGACTAGAAAGCCACTTTATATCTAGCATGTAATGTTAGATAAATATTATAAATATTAGCATGTGAAGGTTTTACACAAAATCAACAGTTTGAAAACAGAAAAAATGATGTGCAATATGTCACTAAATGAAAGAAATAATTTACTTTTGAAAAAGTTCGCCCCTCACACAACGGAAACCAAAAAAAATCAACCCCCGTGTTTTAAATTGCATTTTTGAGTTGGAAAGAGTCAATAATCCTCGATTACAATAAAGCGGACATTTTTTTTTTAATTTCTGACAAAGTTCAAACACAAACAAAGTTGCTCACATCACATGTATGCTTTATTTTGGCAACGGTCTAGCACACCAAAAGTCAAAATTCATGAAAAAACATTCATTTTTTCAATCTGTCTCGTAGAAGTTCACTCATTTCCTTTTAATCCAGAGGGCGTTACTTTGGCATTTGCTTGCCAATCGGGCCTAATTTCAGGTTGATCGTCTATATCAAAAACGCAAGTTGAAGTTATAAGTTAGAATTTGCGGCAATAAATCCTTTAAGGCTAAAGCTAATAACCTTTAGGTAGGTCAAAATGGGTTCATTAATAATAAAGAAGTTCTTACCACTTCTTAGTTGCTGATGAAGACTGAAGCTGTCATGGAAGTTCGAAATGCAGATGTCTTATCCAACCTTTTCGTTTATCTTTCTCAGTGTCAATTAAATGCTATTTGATTATGTCATGTGACTTATACCATGTGACCATATATCCAATTTCCGCCTTGTGGCGTCACTTTCATCATTTCCATGACACCAAAAGAAACAAAGCAGCCTCGTTTGCAATGTTTTTAGAAGAAATAAACAAAGCATGCATTAAAAATCGCCATGGAAAAGCCTAAAAAAAAGAGCATCCGGGAAGAAGCATTTTGAAGTAAGAACAAACATGAGAGGTAAGACAAGTTCTTATAAATAAATAACGGTTTCATTTGGCCAATACGATCAGGATATAGTATAATTTCATAATAATTTAGTATTATGTCCCACAAAAAGGCTACACTTTGCAAGCAACGCTATTGTGGAGGAGATTTACCTTTACTTTATTTTAATATATGTCTGTTTGTGTTTCCAACTGTTTCCATGATTGCATTTAATAAACTAGACTTCAACTTAATGTTTGATACCTTAGCTGGAAAAGTCAACGGAAAAACTGTTATGCCCAATATAATAACTAAAGTTTGGGGTTTCTTCAATAACCATTGTTGGCATTTCCATTCTGTTTCCATTATGAAAATTGTATTTGTATTTTAATTTTTCTGACAAAAAAGCTTTGAAATTAACATTTGAAAAGTAGTGTAGTGATGAAGGAATGGCAACACAATGGTTTAATTTCTTGTTGAAGGTAATGACACTAACTCATTGTCTGACTTGGTCATGGATGATATCTCATGAAAACGTATGACATGACTCAAATAAATTGAGTAAATCCAATTCCCTTTGCAATGGCTAATTCAGAATTTGACATGTTAATGTTGACCTTTAATGAATTCGGCTGAAAGTCAACAAAACACATCCATAAATTCATCTGGTCACATGATTTTGACGTAATTAAAATCATCATCAAAACCTCTGGTTTTGCAGTTATCAAAGCATAGCACCTCCAGCACAGGTTTCATAACAAATAGCCTTTCTTGGACACCTGGTATATGTCAAATTTACATTATGATATTTTTTCTCAAATTTGGAATTAATTATTGACTCAACAAGAGATAACACAACTGAAAAACAATTCAAGTCTTAGGACCCATTTCCCACGAAGTAAAGGAGGCACCAGTACAGCGGTTAGCCCCCCTGCCATTTTTGTGGGGAGCTCATATTAGCCCGAGCACAGGAGCTCCCAAGCTTCTAATGAGATATTCCACTTCTTTTAGGTAGTCTATCCCTACTAAATATGAATAAACATTATTGATTATAAATTTTTAATCAATGCCCAGAAATTACAATTCATAATAAATAGTTACAATTACAATTTTTATTATCTGCTTGATATAATTCCATTCCAGAATTCAATGTGATCAGTGAAAGATTTGAAAGATACTTAAAATATGATGCTCTTTTTGTTGAATATTTCAATGAATTTCTTATTTCACCAGTAAGTATACAGTACATACTCCCCAAAATGCCTCAGTGTGCTATTAATCTTTGCACTTTTTTTGTCATATCGTTTTTACTGCCAACATATACATATATATTGCCTTTAAAACAATATTTTTCAATTTAAAAGGTAATACAGTTATTAGTCTAGATTTTGAAAGAATAAGGTGGAGTCCTGCACTTTGTAAATCTCAAAAAAGTATTTGAACATGAAGCTAAATTGCATTGAATATAAAATGAATCAATGTTTGCAAAATATGTTATAACTAGGATTAACTGTGTTTTAATTAATATATGTATTACAAAGAGGCCCAAAATGCCCCCACATTAACAAAGCTGCTATGGAGGAGCCTTAGATTTGATAATTTTGTTTTGCTTGGAGTTGATTTGAATGGTTTCATCATTGTGGCTTTCTGAAAGCCATGATGTAGTATTTTTAGTAGGTTGCAGAAAAATAAATCCTCTATTTTCTGTATAAATTGAAGAATCTTGTATGAATCTTATAGGCTTTCACAAAGCGGCTTCAATATGATTTTGATGGCAAATTTATGATTGATGTAAGCCAACAGTATGGTTCATCATGTGCTCAAACTCGACAAGGAAAACGACATGGCAACTTAAAAACTAAAGACAAAGCACTAGAAAGCAAGGCACTTATAAAGTGGAGCAAATTAAACAGGCTTCCTTTTTTCCTCAAGTATGTAATGTAAGACTATGTCATTATTTTTGTTGTGGATTCATAGTAATGTTAATTAATAAAATAGTCTTTTTATTGTCTTTTAGTTGATCTTTTTATTGTCCTATATATTAAAGTAAACATGTAGGACAAGAATAAAAATGAAAAATTGTAAGAATGAAAATGCTGGAGGGATCCACTCTCAAAATCATAGGAGCACACCCTTCTCAATACTCATTTATAGTTTGATTTTAGGATTAAGGGTAGCATTAGAGAGAGGTGGGAGGCTACTGCCCCTTTACTCTGCGAAAATGTCTAGAATTTTGAGAAATTTTATAATATTTGGGAAAAACCATAAACAGTCCAACAACGGTCTATCTTAATGTGTCCATACGTATGCACGTAATGACATTTTTTCGTGGTATATTTCAGGTCAAAGCTTTTCTTAGAATACAAACTATGCAAATATCTGCTACATGATGACGATGGACGCCAAGCATCAGCAATGCCACTTAGTGCATTTGTATTGGAAGAGCCCGAGCCCTCCATTGACGATGTTGAATATGAAAAGGAAACTGATAGAAGACATACAAGGTCACTCAGTGCGATGAGTCTTAAATCATGGCCCTTATTTGGAGATGAGTGCAGATTGATGCAGAGTCGTGCTACTTCTTTACCAAACATGGCAATACATACTAGAAGAATTAAATCTGCTATTTCGCTAAGAGGTATGCGTGGTAGTAACTATAATATCTATGACATCTACCATCAAGCAGGCATTGCAATACAACAATATTATTAGCTAAAGTCTGAATGAATTATCACTAAGGAAAACCATACGACTACGAACACCTAGATTAAATTAACCTAGCTTGACAGTCAGTGCAGCGAAAGGGGAACTTTTTATTTTTAACCAAAGTTGTTTGATTTCTCTGGCGTTAAAAGCTCTTTACATAAGTCGAGTACTTCACATAAAGATTACGCTTTTTCGGATTAGTGTATTAATTGGCTATTGACAAATATTTTAAAAAGAATACAATGCAAATAACAAAATTAATAACTAATCCAAGACAGCAAAATTAGTTGTGTAAATATAGACGTAAAATGACTACGTAGATTTGTTCATGAAGTGATGATCATTTAGTGCAATTGCAATTGTTATACTAAATAAGACTTGAAAGTAGTTTGGTAAAGACCTATTCCCTGGAAACCATGTATTTGGTGAAATTGTTTCGTTTCTTCTGTGCATTTGTTACATTACACAGAATCCCAGGGGACAGTACCATCTAACTTGGGTAAGGGGGCGTGTCCGAGGAAATCTTGAGCTGAGCAAAAACACAATGGAACGAAAACGCAAACCCCAAAATATAATGGTATGGCGCATTGGCGCATGTTATGATGCAGTTTTGCTGCCTATAACATTTTTTATTAACATTTCTGATTTCTATGCTATTTCTCAATATTTTACCCAAAAATATAAGATTTCAAATTTTTAGAGTCAAAATTATATTTTTTGATTAACAATTTTTCGGACCCAAAAATTTATTATCAAGCCAATTTCATACCTAAAAATATGGGACACGCCCCCTACCCAAGCCAGGTGGTACTGCCCCCTGTGCACAGAATAACCACGAACGTTTTCCAAAACCATGTTCCGTCGATTCAATCAACATTATTTTTACAACGAAATGATCCTTCTCATAGACGACGGCCAAAGACTAGAAGACCAGATAAAAACTTATGATCAATTTTAAATCCAGGAATAATCAAACGATGTGCAACGACAAATCACGACGGAACCTTTTTGTTCTAAAAATAATATTAATTAAATTGATGAAACATAAAAGGTAGAATTGGTTTTTGATGATTTTCATTGATATTCGGTGTGATTTGGGCCTGGATAACTAATACTTTCCATTTTCAGAGGAAACAGAGGAGCAATGTTTTCTTGATGTAACCAGAACTGTGAGTGCTGTTTACAGCCAAACTTCTGCCCATTTCATCGAAAACGATGATATCGAGGCTGAGCTGACAAGCTTGTGCATCGATGAAACCGAAGGGAGGCAGAGCGTGCTTGAATTTGAAAACGAGGGTATCATCGAAAGTTTTACCGATTGCGAAATCAAGAGCATTTCTATGAAACGAAAGATATCACTGCAACAACTTAAATTAGAGTCAATTGGATCGGTAAGGAATTTCAATACCGGGTGCGCCAAAATATGCGGAACATCTTTGACGTGCTACCAAAAATCGTATACTGCACGGATTACAGTGATTAAAGTTGATATTCATGTCAAAGAGACTAAACTAGTTAAAAACAATTTTTGGCGATTTTTTTCGACGCTTGTTCTTCCGTTATGAGCGATTTTCAAAATGTTGTCGATCTCACAAAATCTCGAAAACTCTGAAAAACGTTGATCAAATTTCAAAAGCTTACGAGCACATGGACAAAGAGAGATTCCCACAACCATGCATGTCAAAGACACTTGCGAATCAAATACTCTTTCAGTTTTCATGCGTTTTCAGTTTCACGCGTCATTTTGCCCAGTTTGAATAAAGGCTTTTCATTTCCTTTCAAGGCATGAAGTCAATGTTTACTGCACGGATTACAGTGATTAAAGTTGATATTCACGTCAAAAAGACTAAACTAGTTCAAAACAATTTTTGGCGATTTTTTTCGACGCTTGTCCTTCCGTTATGAGCGATTTTCAAAATATTGTCGATCTCGCAAAATCTCGAAAACACTGAAAAACGTTGATCAAATTTCAAAAGCTTACGAGCACATGGACAAAGAGAGATTCCCGCAACCACGTCAAAGACTCCTGCGAATCAAAGACTCTTTCAGTTTTCATGCGTTTTCAGTTTCACGCCTCATTTTGCCCAGTTTGAATAAAGGCTTTTCATTTTCTTTCAAAGCATGAAGTCAATGTTTGATATCAATGTTTTTGAATTTTTCGAGCTTCAATGAGATCGACAATTTTTCGAAAATCGCTTATAACGAAAAAAACAAGCGTTGAAAAAATCTCCAAAAATTGTTTTTAACTAGTTTAGTCTTTTTGGCGTACATATTTACTGTAATCACTGTAATCCGTGCAGTACATGATTTTTGATAGCTCGTCAAAGATGTTCCGCTTTTTTGGCGCACCCGGTATAATTTAAATAAATGTCCCTTTTTTGTTAATTTTTTTAAAACCATTTTTATTCTGTAAAGGGATTCAATTTTGAAGTAGGTTGATGATATCGTAATCATAGTGATGGTCAACAAAATATTTGTTACGAAATCCCGAAAATTTTCATCAAAGTTTGGCAATCGGATTTTCACTAATATTCTTTGACTCGTTATTTTTGCTGATATATTTTACATTCATTATTTATTAAATGGTAGCATCTTGACTTATCTTCATAATGGTAGCATATTTATGATGACAAAACATAATCGCTAATTTCCAAAAATAAATTTACACGTAACAACAAATGTCGAAAGAGATATGTTTAGTGGCATGTTTTACATTTTAATATATTAAATATATTTGTTAATGTGTTTCATTTTCAATTTATTTTATGTTGGTGTAACGATAGAACTACAGCTAATTACAAATACAAAATGCAAGTTATTTTTGAGAGACATCCAAGCAAGTTAAAGGTCTGCAGACTTGAAAACAAACCAAAAATTTAGTAATGATTAATTAATGTTTTGAAAAATAAGTAACACCATATTTTTTAATTTAATTTACAGAAGGAGGGAATGGAAATTTTCAAAGATTTTCTTCACGAAACTACAGGCCTAAATTTATTTCGATTTTGGTTGGATGCAGAATACTACAAAGATCAAGTCGTCGTTGGTTGCGAAGAAGCTCCTGAAAAAAGACGAGAATTTGGAATTAGGCTCTTCAGGTTGGTAACTTTGTTATTTTTTAAAAAAAACTTACGAGGATGATACCACAGAGAGTATAGAATATTTAAACTCTATGGTCTTACATAAACAAACACGTTTTCTCATTACCGTCATTTCTCAAGCACGATAGAACTGCTATTTTTGAACGTGAGTAAATGCCACTTTTTCACAACAATTTATATCAAAGCTTGTTCACGTCTTTGTTTTGTTTATGAAATGACCGTATTTTTTATTTATTAGTGAAATCAACCTACCTATATTTGTTTGTCTTTTAGGGTCATGCATGACAGATACAAACATTATTTGACCAAAGCTTCCCAGGTAAATTTTTATAATTTATAGGTTGCTAGGGTCATAAAGCAATAAGATTTTCTTCAGATTTATCAGAAAATTCCAAAGAAAATTTCTGGATCCTAGTTACCAGCCTTCATTTCAGGTTAAATCCCGTTTTAGGCAGTGGTTTTAGGTAGAAATCCACGTCCTATACCTCATTTTTAATTGTCTTGGGATTGTCTTGTAAAAAAATCGAGTGGTTGTGGTCGAAGCCAAACCAACCTAAAATAAAGCCCATTCCCATTTCTTATTCTTTCCGTATCTACAAGGTTATTCTATTTCAGAATTCGGGAAGTGACACCTCCTTTCTTTGGTAATGCGAACTAGTTTTACTGGAAACGGCCATCACGTTGTATTGAAAACTGAAAACATACAGTTGTGGCGATGTCAATTCTGAACAACAACTTCAGGGTCTCCTTGGGGATTTACGTTTGCACGCTTTCAGTTTATCTTTTGGAAATCAACAACAAAATGAAACGAGGAGGTTCTTGTTGACGCTGTCGTTACTTAAGGTCCCTATTACTTACTTCAGCTCCAAGGATAAATTTCCCATTTCTAGCTAGATAAATCCCATTTCTTAGTGCCAAATGAGCAAATTTAATGCCCCCATTTTACCCCTTCAGGACCATGTTGTAAGTAACGGTGTTATTCTGGTATCTGTACACAGGAACAAATAAAAGACGTGCTACAGAACGAAGGTTACTCGGAAAGTCTTTTTCTCAGAGCACAAATCGATATTCTTTTGAGATTAAAATCTTACTGGTTACGAAGATTCTTAGTTCATTTAGAGCGGAAAAACAAAATGTGAGTAGATGCTTTTTTAATTTTATAATTTTAAATTTTTTTATTGGTATACTTTTTATTTAAAATTCGTTTGAAACATATTGTGTGGTACCAAAATTTAAAGAAAATATTGCGGGATAAAGATTGTAAACATGAATGAAATCTCCATTTCCTTTTTGTGGTCTTTAATTGACATTAAATATGATTTTCTGGTTTGCATGAAATTGCGTTGGATTGCAAGACAGAGGTTGAAAGAGTTCCGACCTCAGTCTTAGATTGGTGGTTGCAGCCACAAAAAGTTTTATGCAGGCACAAATGAAGCAAAGAAAAAATTTTAACCCCTGGCTTCTAGATTTAGTGATATTTCGATGCAATCGCAAAGGATCGATGATGCGAAGGTAATTTGGAGCCAAAATTGTTTATTAATTTCGAAAGCATGGCAGAAAATATACGTTTTGATTGTTCTCTTGGTCAACATGGTTCTACACCCAGTCCTTAGTCTTGTATTGATTGCAGTAAATTGCAATGTTTGTGAAACGCTTCTCTATTAATCACAAGGAATCATAACAAGGAGTTGCAGAGATAGAAATTTGACAGGCTGAAAAACTAATTTTAAGCAAGATGTTTCAAGCTTTTTAAACTCGCGTTTTCGCATAATAGCAAGGCAACAAGGAATCATAGCAAGAAGTTGCAGAGAAAGAAATTTGACAGGCTGAAAAAATAATTTTAAACAAGAAGCTGCAAGCTTTTTAAACTCGTAGTTTTGCATAATAGCAAAGCATCTTCGTAAATAAATGTATCCTTTATCTTGCAATCGGTTGTGACTCCTTGCGACTCTTTGCGATTATATGAGCTTTAAATACGAAGTCGTCGTCTTATTTTTCTAGGGACAACATAGTTGATGAAATAGAATCAGTACGATTAGTTTCATCAATGAGTTTCTTTCCATCAATTTGCGTTGTGAAAACTCTGCCAACACTTGGTCACACCTTGTCTGAAGAGGCTCGGGAACATTCTTTCAATTCATTATACAAATTCAAGGACAACAGAATCAAATCTGGTATGATGAAAAGAGTCACTGTTGACTCACCAGACCAAAGGTCAGGACATAGATCAACCCATTCTTTGATTTTTGACAGTATCTTTTCAATGATTTAGGTATCGTAGAAAACGTCACCTTTGACTCACCAGAGGAAAAGTCAGGACATAGATCTATTCATTCTTTGATTTTTGACAGTATATTTTCAAGAAATAATTTAGGTATTCTCGAAAAAGTTGCCTTTGACTGGACAAAGATCAGTTTATTTTTTAGCAATAAATTTTTCAAAAAGCAGCATACATGCAGTATACAAAAAGCAGCAGCATGTCACTGAAAATTATTTGTTGATGATAGCGAATTATACTCGTACCTGTGGAAGAAAGTGGAGGAAGAAAGCGGAGGAGGAAAATCGTGTATTGTTTACTTTTTGAGATTAGCCAATAAAATCGCAGAATGTTTATATCACGTGCTCAAAAACACTGCTAACTGATTGCCTATTTTTAAAATGTAAGAACTCAGAATGTAATAAAAATTGATCAACTTGCGAATGAAGTGCAAAATTCCATGTTCGTATATCTCTATTGAAACATATCTATATTTAGTATATATTTCGCATATGTCTTTGTTGCATATCGTATTATATGTTTCTTTATTTGTGTTTTATCTTCTGACAGCATCGAAGAAGATACGTTTCAGCTTGCCCTGAACGCGGAGAAAAACTGTGGATATCCATTTCTTGCAGCTTTAAAAAAGTATAATTTTTAATTTAATTTAATTTTTGTAAAATATGGATCAACAGTGGTTGTGGTTGCCATATGCAGTGTTTTGCACTCAAGTGTTTATTTTAATATCATTTATGCTTGCAACGTGACGTTATGTTGTCAACACACGACATACTTCTTTATTTTATCTTTTTATAATTAAATAATAGACTTAATAAATAAGTGAAATAAATATAGCTATTATAAAGAATGCATTTGGGGTGTAAATTTAGATTGAAAAGCAAGAGAACTGAGAACAGAGAATTTTTGCTTAATTTACTTACTTTTTTTTTAATTTTGAATTTCTTGACTTTTGGAAAGGGAAAGTATAATATAATAATAATAAATTAGATAAAGAGAGGCTTTAAGAGCCTATGAAACTCTAAATTAGAAATCAAATCAATGTTTTTCTTGTCATTGCGTTGACCTGTTCCCTTCTTTCACAATTCTTTATGAGTAGAAGTTCCTTTTTAATGTCCAAATTACATTTCCTCTTGTATTATTTTCCTTTATTTGGAAAAATCTGTGTCTACATATCCATGAAACATTTTGTACTTACTAAACCTTCAAGGAACAGTTGCGATTTATCATTTTGTGATGCATTTAAATTATAAATAACACTAAGCGTTATATGAGTAGTGCTCAGGGATTTAAATATTATTTTCTGTCTTTTCGTTTTTAGACAAGACAATGATGATATGGTCACAAAATTAAAATTCTGGCTCGACGTAAATGACTTTTTGGTTCAAAATGACAAACAAGATGACAGACTTTATAAAATTTGCAATGCATGGAGTATTTTTAACAGATATCTTAACAATGGTTAGTAATACCTATACTATAGGATTTTAATATCTATCTAATTACTTT
This sequence comes from Phacellophora camtschatica, assembly GCA_036873815.1. Taxonomy (NCBI): domain Eukaryota; kingdom Metazoa; phylum Cnidaria; class Scyphozoa; order Semaeostomeae; family Ulmaridae; genus Phacellophora; species Phacellophora camtschatica. The sequence goes on along the minus strand of JAYJMH010003421.1, from coordinate 17,143 downwards.
GAGTATCGTTTCTTAGGCTATCAAACTTTCCACAGCCCAAGCGATTTCTCGTCCACCACAATTGGAACATTTTCAGCACTGAGAAGAAAGTGGTCAGGAGGGTCACTGACCCGAGGCTTATGGCCATGAGGGTCCCATATTTGGCTTATTAAGACAAAATAAATAATTTATTTCTTACCACGAGGGCCCATAAACTATCTTCGCAGCCCTGCATTCAGGGCCGGAGCTCTGCTCGAAATATTGGGAGAGGGCCAAAAAGTTCTTTCGGGAGAGATCTGGCCGACTGAGCAAATTGGCCGACTGATCCTTCTAGAAAGAAGTTGGGTGTGGTTCCCCCTGTCCCCACATTGGTTCAAATTGTGCTGTGAAAATTCATAATGTGAGAAAAATATATTTTCTTTAAGTAATGAAGGGAACAACAGTATTAAATTATCCATTTTTTCTCATATTATTTGTTCAATGTTTTCTTATATTTTCTGTATTTTTTCTTCCTACACATTTTTTCTCACAACCTGTACAGCCTCCATTCAATATTCTACTGCGTTGTTTGCATCTAGACTACGAATACACTTAACCTGTTTACACTCAAATTTTCAACATAATGTCTTTTTGTCTTTCATTTTACATGATGTTATAGTACTTAAACGAATTTCGTGCATTCATATAGTAATCAAAATATGCAAAAGGAAATCTAAAATTCCAGGTTTTGATTGAAGGAGAGGTATTATTCCAAGCATATTGCAAAAATCCAGATTCCTCCATCTTTAGCTGAATCTTTTATTATGATATATTCGTTTTTCTATAAACCTTTGCAGGAAACACGATAATCACAAATAACGCAAACGAGGTTGAATTGATACGGTCACATCTAGCCTCTGCAAGAGAAATAACAAAGGAAATTGCAACTGCTCTTTTTGGTGAACTTCAGGTTTTTCTATCATACTATTATTTATCTATCTATTTTAAAGAAATGAAAATAAGGTCAAAATGTGAGGGTAATTTGTGATAGACATGGGTAAAACAACACCATTCATTTTTAGGTCTGCAAGTGTATATTTGCCCGTACCCAATGCTTGCGCAAAGGTATACCATACATCCCATACATACACACATACGTACATATTTATTTATTCGTTTAACCGTCTTTTGACATTCAAGATACTGATTCCCTATAATAATTTGTCTCACCAACAATTATCGTTTATTTAAAAGAAATTTTCATTATTATGTATTACATACAAAACGTTTACCATGTACCAATAATCAACTGAAAAGTTCATGATTATCTCGTCCTAGATTCTCTAATAAAGGCCTCAGCTAATTCACATTCTTTCACACACTAACACATTTTCATGTCTTTCATGTACAGTTTTAATGCGACCACCAACTTTAGCAAATTTAATAAATCTATTACGAAGATAAAGCTGCTGTGAATGTGCTATTGCTCCAGTTACATATTTTATGTTTTTCCATGAAATTTCATGCAAACATAATCGATAATTAGTTTCACTTGATTTTCAGCAAAATACAGCTGATAAATTGGTCAGCACATGGCTTCAATGCCAGACCGACGAAACTAATGACCTTAATAAGTAAATATTGTTTTTATTTCTTCTTTTTCAAATAAATATGTTGAATAAATATGTTGTTTTTGTTATCCAAAAGATTGTGTATTTTTTGTATTTCCTCTCTGAAATGTTGTGTGGGGACCTGCTGTGTTTCTTCTCTAAAATGTTACATGGGGGGGGGGGGCTGTTGTATTTCTTCTCTGAAATTCTGTGAATAAAATTCGATTGAATTCAGAAACACAAGAAACAAAACAAAATAATTTACATACCTCTTGACTTTGCTGTCGTTTCCTTTCATTTCATGAGCGACTTAGTGACATTTTGTTTTGAAGTCCTTTTACTGTTACCGTAATCTATAATGAAGAATACGCACGTAAATGTTTGAAAGTTTCATATCAGAGTGTTTTTTTATAGTGCCAGCAGAAATCCTTCACCTGAATCTCCTCGTCAAGTGAAAAGAGTTGTACTTAATCAAGACCAAATATATTCTCCAAGTCGGTGGGTTAAAAGGTATGTTTCTTCATTTCTCCGTAAATTTATTTGTTTGCTTGCTTATTGCTGCCTGTCTGCTTGCCTAAGTGCAGTATCAGCCGATTTGCACACAGGGTACTATTTTCAGAAAAGGAAGGGTAATCCTCGCTCTAAAATAGAACCATCAGAAGCTGCTGCCGATTGGGGACTATTGTTTTTATAACAATAGGAAACCATATTTTTGATAATTAGTTATATTGTTTACTGTTAAACACTGTTAAATTGTTATACCTGTGAAAGTAAACATATCTAAAGAAGCATTGCATGGCGTTGCAGAATATCGTTAACCGTTAAATTTAAAAAATCTGTTTAATCGTCGTAATTTTGTATTGTTTCGTGGTGACTGCTGTGTTCCTTTTCAAATGGTTTTACTCGTGTTTCGACGTAAATTTTTAGCATTGATATTTTCAGCCTTTCGTTAGTTATCTTAAAGATGTCGCGTTACATTTACAAGGTATGAAATACTGTTTGAAATGTTTTTGTCAAAATTAACATTGAAACGTCGTCTTTTCTAAATTTTCTTCCCAGACATCCTGGTTCGAGTGACTCGGAGCGAAGAGTCCGTTTACAAACCGCACTTTCCATGGCTGATGACTGCAACATGAGCCGAATGTCTAGTCGAGCTTTGCAAATAATGGAGAACAACGAAACTGGAAAGAAAAAGAAAAAGCGGAAAAAGAAAAGGGGTGTTAAATTTACATCTGAAGAAAAAGAGTCGGGTGACGAAGAAAGTGTCACTGCGAAAGAAGATGAGAAACCACAGTTTTCTGATCTTATTCAAAGCAAAGAGTACGTCATTTAAAATAATTTCATAAAATCAAATCATGGAATAATACGAACACTTTTGCTTCATTGCTGTTTTAAAAATAATACGAACTCCTCCTGGGTCTCGTTCAACCTATGCTCAACGTGAAGGGACATTTTTCCGCTTCTGGTTCAAGTTTGGAAAACATTTGTTTTGGTACTCGTTCGACTTTTTAAACTGCTATCTCTACACTTTTTTTAAGGACAATCTACTCTTAGTTTTTTGAATGTTTTATTTTTGCGAGAAATTATGTTTCAAAATTATGTTTTTGTGCATACATTTTTAATTCGTAGGGTGGTGACTCTATTTAAGCAATTTCTCCAGAATGAAGAAGGTAGAGGCGCATTTAACAATCTTTCGATGTATCTTGACATTGAAGAATACACTGATATTCATCCTGCGAAAAGACTTTCAAGGCAACAATTGAGTACCACTATTTACAGGACATATTTTGACACAGGATCCAGAAGGTAAACAACTAGGTATTGCGCACGCTCCATCGCATCGTCCTACATCCGGGAAATTCGAACAGAGGAAAGGAATTGAAAACAGAAACAGATTTGGAGGCGATGGAAAGTCTAGACTGAGTTAATCTTCGCTTAAAGGACTTTCACCTATCCTAACTTTGTCTATCTTTCCAATACCAGTTCGTCTAGTTTCGCATCCGACCTCATCTTTCTATCGTTGGTTTCGACAGCTTGCAAATGACAATGAAATTCTTTTGAAAATTAAACATTAGATTTAGATTTAAATTAAACATAATAAAAAAAACAGGTGGCCGGCCGCAAAACATGGAAATCGTTGAATAAACCTAGTAAACATTATTTTATTTACCAATTAATTTTTCTACACGACACAATAAAACAAAATTTTAATTAAAAATTTATTCTTAGGATATACTAAAATACAATATACACATATAAGGCCTAGGGAAAACACAAGAGTTTTGAACACAATAAGTTAATACAACAATCTCTATATCAGTTACGACAAAGTAGACATATTTGAATATGGTTTACACTTGCCTTATCAGGCTAGGTTTTGACAATTCACTGACACTGATTATAAAATAATGATGTGTTGGAGAATGATGATGATTTAGTAAATAATTCTTATAGTTTTAGGAAGAAAGAAGTTAGACATATTTTGAGTTTTTAGCGACACGTTTTTTTTAATAGCGCGTTTTTTCAATGAGCTGAGGTTGGGAAATTTTGATTAATTCTGTACCCGCCATCATTTAAAAACCACCTAAAAATTAGGCCATTAGGCCAAGGCCATGTCTTAAACATCTGCAAGCTTCATTTCTAGTTAATGTTTTCCAACTTTGAGTTCTTTACAAGGTGTTCCTGGCATAAGAAACGTGTATTTCTGTAAATTCTTACAAGAACATCTGCAAAGGCTTGTAGGCCCTTGTATCGTATTTTTTTTCTCGAACAACACTGCGCTATCTAATATAGTAGGCATAGCAAAACTAACATCTACTTTACATCTAACTTTGCAGGGGGTAACACTTTCAAACCAAGTTAATTCAAAAGATAAACTCACATCGAAATGTTTGAAATTGATGCGAAGTTCTGTCTGCATTTACCATTCACGATTTTTTGCAATGAGCCATATATGGCCCTTATCGGGATAAAAGGGCTAACAATAACAATTTTTAGACTGGAATATGATATATATATATATCTAACAAGGAGATCTGAGTGAGTGCATGGACACTCTCTGGGTAGCAAATTATTGTGTAAATAATATGCTACTTTCAAGACATTTTGTCACATTATTTCAATACATTATTTGTCACATCTTTATTTCAATTTGAAACATTTTTCATTAGTTTAAACAAATAACGTTAAAACTAGTCCAGTTGATCTTAATTTCTTCATCGATAATTTTAGAGCTGTTGCACTTCCAGAAGAAGTCGTGGATAAAGTTGAAGATGAAATACCAACAACTCCAACCCTTCTGGAGGCCAAGTATTGTGTGCTACCGGAACTTCTGGTATCATTCGAAAAGTTTTACAAGGTAAGCAAACACAATTTTTGCAATTTCTGTAATTAATAAAAAATTTAACAACCTTCAACCAAAATCCAAGATTTCATCAATGAATACGCAATTTTATTTGGCCTCCAACAAAAGGTAATTTTCCTTAGTTTTCTTTACGAGGAAGCCCCGAATTCTACTTTACCAGAAATATATTGTTTTGTACTAGATTTTAAGTTTTGGTTTATTAAAAGATGAGTCAATCACATATTTAGAGAATGTGCCAGGGTACTTGTAAACCTACTTTAAGCCTAAGTATAGGGTACTTGCAAATTAAATTTCACTGATGGGGGGTAAAGGAGCCCCAAACTTCGCAGTCATACAATTGTATTGAAATAGAATTGTAAGAAAAACTTGCAAGAAATAACTTTTTCGATTTGCTTTGTTCCCGGTTAGAAGGAAATTAAAAGTATGCGATTTCAAACAAGTAAGGTATCTACATCCTACTGGCTGTTTAGCAATGGGCATCAAGATTTTTGCCATATTCTATAGAAACAGGAAAAATATGTATGAACGTAACTTTAAGTTAATTCCTTTGGGACAACTTATGATAAACTGCAACAAGGAATTACACAACACATTATAAAAAAATTATTCCTTTTTTTAATCATCAATAGTCTTTTTCAGTAAAAATGTTGTTTTCCAAAATGACAAAATAACCAACGAACATTAGAATTCCCCCCAAATCAAATACTTTCCTTTAGACCATTCTGCAAAAGCTCTGGTTTGAGGGTGACAAACAATTTCAACTTCGAGAATTAATATCTCAAGTTACAAGGCACCAAAAATGTCAAACAGGGTATTTTTGATTAAGTTAACAAGCAATAAGTAACAGCAAAAACCTTTCGTAGCATTTTAGGTAAAATATTCATCGTTGGACTCAATAAAATCCACAACCATTTTTTTGGGACACCCGGTGTATATTGGACAAATGAATAAACTACTAGTTCTGGTGTGTCTCTCTTTCTTAACTTACATCGACGAAATAACACAATAATTATATGGCTATTGATGCATTAAGAAAAAAACAATATCCTTGGGTTGCATTAAAAATAATTGTAATAGTTTTGGATTGAAAATATATTGTCAGATGGGTGTATGCAAAATGCCCGAGTGCCTCCTTGGGTAAAAGGATGATTGTCCCTCCCTCTTAACAGGCTTTTTGTGGATAACTGTTTAAAATACGTAATTTCCATCTTTAGGAAGTTCAACTTCTCTCAAAAACAGAACAACCACCAACAGTTGAAACTGTGCGTACAACAGCCGATGGAAACAAACCAGATACAATGGAAAGCTTTCGAAGCTATCACAGTCAGTTGAATACACCGAATGCTAAGAAGAAAAAGCGAAAGGTAACTTTGAAATCATGTTAAAGGCCCTGCAGATGAAAAACATACGCATACTCTAGAACTTAAACAAAATCATACGACTAGTTTAATCCAAGTAAATGCAATAAATTGTAGGTGTCGTGTGGCAATAGTACAAGCAAAACATTTTATTTAAAAACATAAAAACTATAATAAATGAATACAAATTCCAAAGCTAGTAGTTTAATCGTTTGCTTTCTCTGGGTTTTTATACCTTGCATGATTTTATATTTATATTGTATTAACCAGCATGTAGTCTATGAATGAAATTTATGGGTGGAACTGAAAACCTTTAAAGCTATCATGTGTTGGAACCATTCTCTTTTTATGTACTTACTTCTACATGGCCCTAAAACAAATTTCAAAGCTGCTAGCTGTGGAGGAGTTTTAGGTTATATATTTCTGTTTTTGCTTGAATGTTAAACAAGAGGATTCAATTCTTAGTTTGATACTTAGTTTGATTCCTAGCGTGATAGTCACCGAGTTATACTCAATGAAACCAAAATAGATTATTTCTGTTGCTGCAATCTACGAACAATTCTACATCATAGCTTTGAAAAGCAATTAAACTTGGCTTCCCTTTAGCTCAGACATTACTCGACAACCTTGTTTGCGAAAATCTACCAAGTAAATCCCTGAGTTACTCAATGAAACAAAAAATAGAGTATTGCTGATGTTGCAATCAGCTGAAAATACTACACAATAACTTCGAGAAAGCCATTTACGTTGGCTTTCCATTACTAATAGGCGAGGAATTACTTTGTACATTTTGGTAAACAATGCATCAAATTTAAAGTTGAAGCCTCTGAGAAGCTGTTTGCATAAAAAAGGTTACAATAATTTTAATTCGGTTTCTAGGGCAGTGGGCGCATAAACCCTACAAAGGAAGATCGTGCATCGTTTATTGAAGCCGTACAAACGTGTACTGGCAAAATGTCACAAGAAATGGAAGTTTTTAGAAGATACTTAATTGTAAAAGATGAACCTGGTGCATTTCCTAGGCTTGAGAAAAATGTTTTATTTTACATTGAGGTTCAGAAATTTAAGGTAAATATACACAAAACACATAATTTTTAATCGTGAATAAATACAAAATTTTTTAGGATACTGGCAGTCGATGAAAACTCTCAAAATCTTTTTTGAGAGATGTTAGTAGTTATTGTATTGTTGTAATTTCTGATGACCATGTTCTTATGTATCAAGAGATTTTGATAAGTTAAAAATTTTTCATCTCTTACGTTTGTCACTTTTGCATTTAGTCTTTTTCTGATAGCTAGGGTAATTATCAACATTATTTTACATATGTCTTTATTTATCATGTTATTTATCATATTTCAAGTGCAGAGTTACCTCTTTGACTGTTATTTTTATGTTCTTTCTTTCAGGAGTTGTACCCATTTTTGGACGAGGTAAATGTATTTACATAAGTATATATATATGTATATATTGGACCTTAATAACTTTTGTTTTCTTATTCTTCAAATACCTTTACTTTTTATACATGTTGATGTTGCAGTAAAAGTATGAAATAAAGTATAAAGGATCCAACCTATAATCTCAAATAAATTCAGAATGAGAAAAATTGAATTCGATACTTTCTGTTTAAAAAAATATGTGCTCCTCTCCATTGGAAAATTAAAGGACAACAGCGTATCTTATTATTATAGAAACGCACCCTGTCACCAATTACAATATTTAGTAGGACTTTATCAGGGATACATGTTGATCGTAAATCCCTTGTAAATATTAGTCAGCATAGCAAATTGTCTCGTTTATAAAGCCAATATAGATGTATAAATAAATGAAATGGAATGAAGAAAATAATTTAAATCATGTATGTGTAATTAATGTCAAAATTATGTTAAACATATCTGTAAAATTTAATCAGTAAGAGTTAGTGCAGTTGTAGACTTGCCCCAAGCCTATTTCTTTCTTAATTCGAGAAACGGAGCTGAAGGAACTTGAGATAAGCAACGTGTTTTCTCTTTTTCCTCATCCGAATTTTTTCTTTCGAATTTTCTTCCGTTTGTTGTTGTCAATACGACATTATCGGTTTGTATTGAAAAAAATAGACTTAGAGACAGTCTAGTGCGGTTGAAATTTTTAGAGAATTGACGTCACATGTAACCTGCAATCATTACAGCTTTGCTAGCTTTGTTTTTGTTATTTAGATAGCATTAAATCGAAAAGTAGAGGTCATTATCGATGTCTTTCTAGACTCAGCGACGCCACCTTGGTTACAGGTAAGAATTCATAAGAATTCATACCGTATAAGCACATTGAATTGTATTAGATTGTTTTCGTTTTCTTAGACTTTCTCCAAGTTTATTTCATTTCGTTAATCAGTAAAAGTAAATAATATGTCAATGTTGAGGAAATGTTCCTCCGCAGTGACATATTTTTTACTGATTAACAAAACAAAATAGACTTGGAGCAAGTCCACCGTTTTCTCGGCTGGATTATGGTAACATTATAACTTATTGGGGAGATCGAAGGTCAATCAACCGTCAGCTTTAGATTTCAATGTAATGATTTAGATCTCAAATTTGTGACGAGAGACACGATATTTTTGGCTGTACCCAGCAATTAAAATTTTACATTTGATTCTGCTGTGTTTGGTAAAACTTTCAGATAAGCCAATAACATCACAGAATCGTTGTCACATGTTCATAAATACTGGTATCCGATCTGAGGATATGAATGTTGAACACTGGGAGTGCGGCTTGTCTCTCAGATCTTTGCGAGCAATCATTACTAATCATTACAATCACTACAATCATTGCAATCACTACAACCACTACAATCATTGCAATCACTACAATCATTGCAATCACTACAATCATTGCAATCATTAAAAGCAATCTTAAAAGAAATATATTTTCTTATCATTGATTCATTACAATACTTTATTTGTTAAAATAAATCTTTTCAGGTAGACTTAAACCAAGAGCAAGTAGGAAAGGCAATGCAACGAGCACAGCAATATTATTCAATGACGAAAAAAGTTCCCAGAGAGCAAAAAGACCCTTATATTTTTGATGAAGCCCAAGTCGCCGTACTTAAAGAAATTCTTCCATTCTGGGCTGCATTTAGCAAACAGTACAGAAATTTAGATGCGCTCCCAGATTTTCCCCGTAAGTAGCTTTTATGTCATACTGGCTGGCCCAAACATTGTCCCCACGTTTTCAAAGCTGCTATGGAGGAGCTTTTGTTTTGAAAATTTTGTTTTTGCTTGACTTTTATGGAACAGGCTTCAACTTAAAGTTTGATACCTTGTTCCCTTGTTTGCTAAAATCTACCAAGTAATCCCTGAGCTATACTAGAGGAAAAAAGTTGTTACGGGCTTTGTTAAAGCGATACAGTAGTATTTTCAGCAGATTGCAGCATCAGAACTTCTTTTTTTGGCTTCATTGAGTAAAACTCAGTGATCGTCGAGTAAATTTTAGCAAACAAAATATCAAACTATAAATTGAAGCCTCTCATATCAAACTCAAGAAAAAACAGAATCATCGAAACTAGAGCTTTGCATACACAACAGTTTTGCGAATGCAGAGATATTGTTTGGGCCACCCGGTGCAGTCAGCTGATTTTAGAAGACCTGTTGAAAGCAACGAAACTGATCAACGAAACCACTTAAATCTACTAAATTTTAAATAACCAAAGTACAATAACAGGAGAAGAACATGACAATGGTTTTATTTCGTCAAGAAAACGTTCCTATAAATATTTCATGTCTTGAATTCCATAAACCTCTGAAAGAGCTATTGATTACAAGTTTTTAAAGGTGCAACCAAAGGAAAAAATGAATGGTTGAAAAGAGAAAAAAGCCTTTTTTTATATCATCAGAGAACTTACAATGCTCCAATTTTTCTTGGAACAAAATATTAAATGCACTACAACGCGTGATATTTTATAATTTATGATTTAATTAAGTAATAGTTTATCCAAAATATGTCAAACATTCTCATATTTTTTTCTATATTTCCTGCACGGGTTTATTTCTAAAGTTGAAAACAATAATAAACAAGAAAAGAACGTTTTCAGCAGTCCAATACATTTCATCTATGTACAATATCTTTGTCAATATATCTTGCACAATAATTTAAATCTAAACCAAGACATTTGACTGCAGTCATTTGTGTTTTATTCATTCAATTATTTATTTCATTTTAAAGTTACGAAGAAAGAGCGAGATCAAAGGAAAAGACGAAAAGAACTAATAAAATTAGCTAACGCTCACGAAAAGCTAAAAGATCGTCCAAAAACACCTGGAAATGGAGAATCAAAACACGAATTAACCTTCACTGTTGGCAGAGGCTTTAAATGGAAGGTTTGTAACTTCGCTTTGATTATCAAATGTTGATTTTCTGAAACAAAAGATTCAGTTCTGACAATGACAATGCCATTTCTCACTTTGATGAATAGATTTCACACCTCTTAACGCAGCCAAGCAAATCATAATCAACAAAACAACAAAATATGGCTCTCTAAAATTCGGTTTTTGTTTTGATTCGATTGAGAGCACTCAAAGGTGTTGTGTGAAGTCCATTATTGGCAATTGCAAATTGCATTGTTACAAGCCAGACCTTGAACGAAAACGAACAAGAAAAAACAAGCGGGAAAAATGAACGAGAAAAACGAAACTGCTTAGTTTTTTATCTCGTTGTTGTTTCCGTACTGTCGTTTTTTTTTGGCACTTTTAGGCACTTTCGCATTTGCTACTTTGATGAGCTTATTTTCCTTTTAAAGGCATTCAAACCTGATAAATATATTATTTATTATCAATTTTAAAACACCAATGTTTTTATTTGTGAAATATTAATTTTTGCATTCTGTTTTATAGGAAGCAAAGATAGATTTGGAAAGCATCCTTTCAGAAAGCTCTGCATCAGAATCGCGTAAATCAAGCATCATGACAGTCCCTTCAAGATAATTTTAGCATTGTTTAAGAAAACGTTTATCTCAATCATTGGGTCCTGAAAAAATATTTTTCCTCGTGGTAGCAAAATATTTTGTGTCAAATAAAAATTTGATTTCAAATTTTGCAAAACAATTGATTTCATATTGGAACACAATGTGATTTGCGATGGGAAATAATCTGTTTCACACCTTTGGGTGCAGTCAGTAAAATCAAAACAAGCACAGAGAGCAAAATTTTCCTTAATTATAGTGTGCTTGATTGCGTTAAAAGGTGTGAAATCAATAAAGTGTGAAACCAATTTTTCAGGTATTAATATTGCATTGTCATGTTCAAGCACCAGTTTCCATATGGTAGTAGCCGCTGTTGAGTTGCACCTGCAACAGCCCGAGGGGGATGCTTGGGTACCAAATGGACGGTGGGATGGTGGGGGTGTGCCCACGGAAAAATATTTTCCTACCCGGCTCCAGAAAAATTTCCAGCTAAAGATCTACAGATACGGGGTATTTCTGGACCATCTTCAATAGTGAAAATAAAACATTTCTTCGTTTTCATCGGTTCTAAAAAATATTGTCCTATTTTACACCCTGTTCTAGAATATTTCCGTGAAAATGATACCCGGAAAATTGCACATCCCCGGATGAAATATATACTAAGTACCCCCTCCGGATGCAATAGCCACCCGGATGCAATATACTAAGCACCCCATGCGGATGCCATCTACCATGATTCCGGTATCGCAGAGATCGCAGTCCTTACACAGTCTAAGCGTTGCTATTTCTCACATTTGGTTTTCGGCGATACTGGAAGAATGTAGTACTTGCCGGGAGAAGTTGAAATCATCCCACTTTTTCCCTACAGAAAAATCTTGTGGCACTTCAAACTCCATGTCGGAGAAGACGCTTGCGTTAAGAAAGACTGCCTGCGGTGCTGGGAGTTGGAAGATTGCAAATGGCTCTTACAAGCAATGTGACGGCAGTCACATCTATATGCAAACTAGCCTTTAGATCTTTTGTTTTGCAAAATTCTTTCGTTCCAAGAGCCTTGTTAGGCATATCATAATTTACAAACTGCCAATCCCAGTGCATCATGTTATTTCAGCTGATTTGGGCATACCCTGGCCTATTAACATGACTCGATCAGTGCCTCTAACATACAATTATTACATAACCAAACAAGAGTTTGAAGAAATTTACCTAAATTTTATGTCACCCAAATGTCCCCCAAAATATTAAAAAAGTGAAATCTGAATTTTGCCCGAAACGTCTATCTATACCAATTGCTGTTATGGTTTCATTGAAAAATTTAGATTCATTTAAATTACCTTGTTAGGCATAAAAACATGGTTGTGTACTACTTTACTACCTGCCACCTGCCAATGACACAAACAACACTGGCAGCCACAACCACACCAAACACAACACCGCAATTAAAATCTACAAAAACACATTTCTGTGGTAATTTACTTGATGCTTTTAGGAAAATTTCAATTGAATTTCAATTACTTCAAATGAAAATGCGAACTTCTTCAAAGCTACCTGTATGCTGCAAGATAGATTAGTTTGTTTAACTTTAAAAGTATTTACTTAGATTTCTATTGCATGGAAAATTATGTTTTATATATTTTATTTTGTAAATATCGAAAGTAACTAACCTCGCTGTGTACAAATTGATTTTTCGACTTATTTTTTGAAATTCTAATTAGACTCAGTAGTAGATTCACAACATTGTGATTGGGGTTTTTGAAACAAATATTTGTATATATACCAAGTGATAAGTGCTTTTGTAGAGATTATGAGCAAAACCATAATGAAAAAGTCAGTTTCGTTTTCCTTTTTCAAACCTCCTTTCATTTTTGCATGTTATTTAGAGGTCGTTTACAACAACCAATGGATTGTACATTAACGACATGAGTGATGTTATGTTTTTATTGTTGTATTTAATATTGAAAGGAAACAGAATTCACAAAACGAAACGGTTTTATGACGTCATTTCGATTGGAGGACTAGGCTCTAATGACTTTTTAAAAATACAGCGAGTAAGACAAGCGACAATTCTGAGCTGGGAAACATCCGAACCTCTCGTTTTCTTTCAAACACACCAAAACTGAGTTGATCCCAGAGGGTCGGAACTACCGGGGCAGCGGGGGCAGTTGCCCCCTTGTACTAAAAATAAGTGATATTTTCTTTGTTTTTCTATTGTTTGTCCAAAAAATCGATCCATCCGTGGATCAAGATCTTTTGAGTTGCTGGAATTTTAAAGAGATTAATCAAAATTGGTTGACGCAATCGAAAGTTCTTTTCTTGATTAACTTAATTAAGTTAAACAGCTTAATTTTGTTCTGCTGAAAAAGCTGATTTTTTTTTTGAAATATCACCATTATTTTGGTAAAATTAACGCAATTTCGGTAAAAGATGACGTAATTTCGACTTGAAATACATATCTATGCTTTTCAAAAATTTTGTAATTTACATTTTTTTAATAAAAACAAGATAAATTTTGCCGAGGCTCAATTTTTTTAAATTTTTAGGAATTTGGGACTCACACGTTCTTTGTCCTTATTTCTGCGAAGATCTATCTTCTTTTATTTTATACCAATTTATGACGTGACCAGTTTTTTCTGCTCTGGTTCAACAATATATAGGGAACATTCGTGTTTTTTATAACATGTGCAAAAATTGGTGAAGTCCAAAAGTGGCGAAATTTTTTGGAAATCTTGGCTCTGAAGTGGACTTGCCCAAGTCTTTGTTGAATCAGTAAAACTATAGACTTGCTTCTGCGGAGGAAAATACCTTGCGGAGGACGAAACGAAATAGACCGGGAGTCTAGTGAGTCTAGTAGAACTGCGAAGAATATGTGTACAGTTCTCCTGCTCCTGCGCATCGACTGACTGAACAAACGGGCGAGATTTGGGCAAGTCTACTCTGAAGCTGAGCTTGTTTTTTGACAAATTGAACCTCGATGTTCTCACAAAGTGTGTTCTTATAAAAATATGAGTGTAAATAAAAAATGTATTTTTAAGCGTTTAATGAAGCAAATTATATTCACGCGTAATATTTATAACATTTGTAACAACATAAAATGATGGGAACTTGTATGAAAACCGAGAAAATTACATTGTTTTACAATGTGCTGGTGAAATATCTGACATTGCTGCAATTATTTTCTGAACATGGAAACGTCAACATGAGCTTGATCGAATTTTGGTGATTTTTTTGGAGCCAAGGGTCAGGGGGTAATATCGAAAATTCCGAATAACAGCGCCAAAACATAAGAAGCAGCCCAGCTCAGACTCAAAATTGAAAACAAAAGAAAAATAGTCAAAAATGCAAAATATTCTGCATAAATTATTCAAAATATAATTACCTATCATCTTTCAAACAATGGTCTCATATCATGAACAACGTACTAATCCCACACACCGGACCTCATTTATTTCTTTTATTTTCTCGAGTATTATGTAGACGTCTTATATTAGTTTTCTGTATTGTTATGTTTAGTTTAAAATGCTGCCATACTTCGTATTAAGTAGTGCGTTTTTAGCAATGATGATTATTATTATTATTATGTACGGAAATAGTACATTTGGTCACTTATAACAAAACTATTGAAGAAAAATGAGAAACACTTGCTGCGGCTGAAATCAGAATGATACGAAGCCTCGTGTCATAGCCTCAGACCAGATTTTGCGCTTGAGTTTTGGAAGTGGATTTTCTCTCTCTTTAAAATAGAATACTAAAAAGTCATGACAAAACGCATATTCCTTGCAATGATTAATAAAATGCTTGAGTCAACATTTTCAAACGCGGAAGTTGCTCTTTTCTTGTATTCCTCATCATAGTTTCATGATAATTACTCTCAATCCACTTGTTCAAAATTTCGAGAAGAGAAAAGTTTTCGGACAATTTCTTATGAGCTTATGATTATGATGCAAAATAAAGAAAATCAAGAACTAATATCACGGTAAGTCTTGCATTTTGATATTCTAGTTTTTAATGAGAAATTTATTAAACCGTTTACTCTAATAGAAAAGTAGTCGCGTCCAGAAAATTAAGAAACTCTACTAGGAAGGATGGTCAATCTGAAGTAAAAACTGTTTGAGTTGACTGTGTTGACTATGACGGAACAGATGACTTTGATGCCTTGAAAGGTATAAGACGGGGTCGAAATTATGCTCACACAAATGAGACATAGAACCAGATTTATCATTAAATTGTTTGGTTGAAACTATCTTTTGCAAAATTATTTGGAACAAAAATCTTCAATACAGAATTATTATTCGCTTGAACTGATCAAAACCAGACTCGGAAGACTCGATCTGCATTGAAATCAAAGCAATAACTTCTTCATTACCCTTATGCGTAAGGGGGGGGGGGGGAGGCGTTAAAAGAGGTTTTTCCATCCTTGAAACAATAACAACTCCACGACCGCATGATCTTTGTCAGTGAAAACGACCCAACGGACAGTATTGACCTCGAAGAAATGGTAACCAGATGGGTAACTGCCAAAGGCAAGGCATCTCATCCCCGTTTGACGATGTGATAAAATTTGAATGGGTAATAAATTTATTTTATTGAGCATTATCATACTTTTGTGAACCAATAATATATGCTAAACAACTAGTTGATCAAAACATTTTGGAGACTAAAAGTCAGTTCCAAATTTCATTCCACCCCCCTCACCCCACTCACCCCCATGCTACATTTAAATGTGCGCCCTTGCTGTCATACTCATAGCTATCAGTTAGTTGGCGTAAATTGGTTTTTACTTAACTATAGATTAGCCAACTTTAAATAAATTGCAAAATATTTCTCAAAATATTGCATTTCAAATTGACAACCTGCTATTGCTGGTTAAAAATATATTGAAAATCATGCATGACATGGCGCAACAGGAAATTAATTAATTATCAAATAAGAGCAACAAAAGTTCCTGTTTTTGGATCCTCTCTAGCTGAAATATAGCTGAAACGATTCAAATAAATGCTGAAACGAGGAATATGATGTATTGCATCACCGCGCTTTCCGCCTTCCCACAATGCATTTCGCAATAACAAGAATGCATCACGTGTATTTTCTTGTGATTTTCAATTTTCAACAAGCCCTGATAAAGTTTCAACAGCTAAAATGTTTTTTTAAGTCGAGCTAAATAATTTCAAAACAAAGCTGCTCAGCGCACAAATTTAAACTCCAAAAAGATCTAAGGTTTGTTTTTTCCAAACTTCCCTAACTTCCCCAACTGTGTTTTCTATGTAAAATACAACGCTCACAAAGTAAAAAGTGCTTGCTTCCCGCCCAGAGTGAAAAGTTCGTGTAGTGTGTGGATGTGCGGAGAACGTTTCGTGCACAATTTGTGCCACAAGCAGCCAATGACATTTAATGTTGTTTTGTTATAATTTACCTATTTTATTCAGCTATTGTAAATTATTTGAAGTGCATACCATTTTTCGCACGTAGTCTATTTCTAGCAAACTTTCCACTCTGGTATACCACCTTGTCAGAATCTTCAATAAGAAGGTATCTGGAAAAAGAAGAAAATCAATTATATCTTTTTGTCAATAATGCTTTTGAACTGAGATCCACCTCAGAAATGGACAAATACCTGGTCAACAAACGCATGAATTACTTTATACAACGTTTCCATTTTCAATGCAGTTTAGAATCAGTATTTTGATTAGATAACTTGTTTTCTACTGATGATGCTCCTAACTTTTGGTAGCAAGTAATTGATATGTAAAACGAAATGAGATGGAATGAAGCAAATATCCATGAAGATATTGCCATGGTGTTTATAGGGGCCCTCCCATATTTTTGCGTGATGCGTTATTGACCACATTCTCGTGCGTGAAATCGTGAAACAACCATTTTTCATGCGTGATTTCGTGAATCCAGATTCTTGCGTGAAGCGTGATATT